>LOND01003176.1:35749-47665 GCA_014220965.1 Paragonimus kellicotti | reverse complement strand
AATACATCAGTGGTTCACGCTGATGCTAAACTGCCACACAACCACGAAGAAGAAAGAAAGGAAAAACCTATATAGGAAGGAATAAAATAAAGTAAAAAAGAGGAGAGGAGGGGAAGATGACCGAGCCACCAAAAATAGCTACGTCTATATTCAAACATTCAACATCAAGGCGCCTACAACTTGCAAACAAACAACCAAGCTGTAGGTGAAAGTGAAGGTTCATCAGCAAGACAGCTTCCTTACGGCTTTCACTGCCCCGCATCATTAAGTGCACTCACTTCACAGACAACTCGGCCAAACAACGACAACATTCACGCCACTGAGCTCGATTAGCCGCCATCTCACCTAACGTCTCAAGCCACCGACTCTGTGAATCACGAGGACCCCTGATGCAAGTGGGATCGGGCGGTACTTGTTCACAAGGTTTATCGACTATGACAGAAATCCAGTTCTGCCGCAACTGAACAGCTCCTTCGGAACATACCTCTTCACAGCATGATTTCATAGCTGCAGCGATTTGTTCTCAGTGTTCGTTAGGTTTTCTCAACTGTCTACCAGTTGTTTACCAATGCTTCTTAATAAGTGTTCTTTACACTCTCCTCGCTCGAATGCCAGTTAATTATCTTGCATTTACGAGTGTATGTCCTCTGGGTAAATGAAAACAAAACGGGCACGCACAACAGCATGGTCCGAGTCCAGGTGGATTGCTCCAAAATTTCACGACAGTCCTTAACAGAGTGGCGCCACCTGTAACTGACTGCTATATGATCCAAATGTGCCCACGGTTGCCGGTCGATGACATTGAATGCCTATATCACCACGCCCAATATAATCTCGGATGTAGTCCGCGATCTCCTTTACTGAAGTGTTGATCACTAAGGACCAAACATTGTTGAAAACCATGAACTGCCCAGTTTACGTGACGTCTTTGGTCACACACACCTAAGATACAAGGAACTACGTAGGTTGTGGTCCGACAGTTTCTGCCTTCGGGGGTCCAGTCTACTAAACATCCATTTGGCCAGTGAGTGGCGTGAAGTGTGAAACAAAGTGTTACTACAGCATATAAAGTTTGGGTGATTCGTGAGTCCTGGGAATCACCGTGTAAGCGGGACGAATTCAGTTAATTGTAAGTGAGTCAGTACGTTTCAACCACTGTGGGGATTTCGATATTGTTTTCTCAATCTGATTCGTCTAATCTTTTTCAGTATATTTCATCTGAAGCTTGATTTGATTCTCTAATACTGTGTTCATTTTGTTAACTAAGTCTACCTTCTTAAGCTGGACAACACCAGCACCCTTGTCTAGCTTAGAAAGTGAAATTTTCTCTCTTACTCTCAATTTTTCTATGCTAACAAATGTACTGTCATCAGAAATTGTTTTGAGACTGTGCTAAAGAGCAAGTGATTATAACAAGAATTCGGTAACGTAGAATTCCGTTGCTCTGCACTTAGCTACAGAATGGAATCATCCTCAGAGAACTGCGTTTACAACTTGTCAGCCTGAACCCCTACATCCAGTAGCCTAATTTTCCCGTTGTGGACCGCGAATCCTAGGATCTGGGGGTAACATTTTAAGCGAAAATTTCACCAAATTCAGTAAATAAAACAAGCTTACTGTTCTGGATTGACTGAAAACTCCACGGAACATTAGGTTGGATGGGATGTGGGGTATTTAGCCTGATAATGAATAAGCGAAAACCGGCATTTTTGTTGAACTATGTTTTTCCAAACGATTAGTAGATAAAAACAGCTAAGTTTCTGGGATGCAATGAGAAAATGGGAATGGTTGTATGATATCACCATAGAGAGAACGATAACTTTTGGTATTTATCGGTCATTTATGTTGCGAAATGGTTCGACCTGTGGGACATTGCGTCAAGTCTCTCACTTAACTGTTTGACTGGTTTGGCAACAAGATATATAGTTTTTGGAAACCTACTGGAGGTCGACGACCGAATACATCAAACATTCGGTTGTGAAGTGCCAGCCTAAACCGAAGGCACAGTTAATTATACGTTGCTGTCTGATCCTGTCTATTGTTACATGTAGTAATATTTGATCACTCAGTCTCACATCCGAACCTTCCCAACTACGCAATTATGATTGACCGAGTTGCTGACTTAGTCGTTCTAGTTGATGTTCAATAAGGGGAAACGAACCACGCTAGTGGGTTCACATCTTCATCACGAATATGTCGCATTTACGAAACAGATTGAAATGGATCGAAAGCAGGTTAGTGATAAGGAAGGCTTTAATCAACCAGAAAACGAGGCATGTGATCTGTAACGTAACGAACAGAAGGGTAGATTAGAATAATATATGGAGGAATCAGTAGGATAGGGAAGAGGAGAATACGATGTAGAAATAAAATGTGACAAGTAATTGCCAGAGCAGCTTGCTGACCGACTTGTCGGAGAGTGCGGACATTGAAGGCGCCAATGTTTACCAGTTGTCTTGGCCTTAGAAAACACATCGCCCGAAGGCACATAGAAAGCATAAAATTGGGATGCAGAATAGAGGGAGAAATCGTGGTAGTTGCATCGTATCACTGTCGGAGTAAATTTTAACTTCTGATACTTCCTGGTCGTTTATGTCGCGGTAGGGAGTTGACTTGGGGGACCTTACTCCGAGTCTGCGATTCAAAAGTCTGACCTGTGAGACATGATACAGGGTTTTTTCGTGGGACCTTACCCGGAGCCAATGACTCAAGTGTCTGATACACTTGGCGGTGGGGGACTTGCCATAGTATGTATTCGCAGCGACATCAGGTTTTGGGATATGCTGAATGTTTTTCGGTCGTATCGGATAATACGCCGGTTGTCAAGCCGTGGACAATCGGACTACTCTTTGTTTAGGGGGCATTTTTTCTATCCCCTTCTTGATTCGTTGGAAGAACTATAAAAATATTTCTGGGATATGCTCCTAACATTGTGGTTCACTACCTAAGGTGTTGCTACACTGTCGGTTATGCATCATAAAACCATGAGCGCCTCTGCTTTTCGTCCGACTGTTCTTGAGCCTGTCTGTCAAGGCTGCACCTGGTAGGATCTAGCTCCTAGTCAGCATAGCCCTCTAGATTGATACAGTGCGCAAGCCTTATCACCACGTCTGGGTGGTAAAATAAGTCGTTTTGGGTCGATTATTTACATCACTGCTCAACCACGCCGGATTACGTTCGTTTACTATTTCAAACGCTCTCATTTAGACAGCTAGTACGTAACTGTTAACAATAACGCAGTCAACACTGCCTATTCACCGTCTTTCTAATTCATCCTGGCAACTGTTTTCAGTGGTATTCCGTTGTTGTAGGCCTGAGGGTCAAGTCACCCTTGTTCACTACTTTGGTGTTCTCATGCTTAATAATTCAGTATTCAGTTGGGTTTGTTCCGGGCGTTCTCGAAAGCAACGTGTTTGGTGGTACTACTTTGTATTCGATGGAGTTTTAAGAAGAACAGTTCATCATTCCGATAATATTCTCAGCTTGGTGATGCTTGACCATTAACTGACCTAACTAAAAATGTCGACGTGTTATGTTTATTGTCATTGCAGTTCTGTCATTCAATCAATGAACGCACCTGCTTCCTTTGAACCTTTTTTATTGGCAGATGGCGAGAAAAAGTATGTCAGTTTTTTTTACATTATTCATAGCCTTGTCCTAGAATTTCGTTTGAAAAGGACACACAAGTTCCAAACGCTGCTATCTTCACTTTAAATCGCGAGGATCATACTGTCGGGAATATGATCACCTGGTGAGTTTCTGTTGCATTCTTTTCATCACTACAAGTCGATTGGTGACAATCTGGTGTTAGGTCCAAGTCGTATGAGGACGCATTTGTCGACGTTCTCGGCAACTGTTTAAGATGCAATAAAAGCGAAATTCGATTCTAACGCCTACTGTCATAAAGCGATCATCAGAAAATCTATCAACTGCGGGTCGTGCTCAATTTATTTAAAACCAATCCACGAGTATTTATGACAAATCTTTAGATGTAGGTACAGTGGCCGACCTCTGTTTGTCAATAAATAACTTCAACCTACTAAATATGGCGTGTTTTATTTTATGAATTGTTCTGCCCACTTGGATAGGGCAGTAGATTCTCAGTGTCTGACTACCATCCATTCTGATTGTTGGCCTGTATCAGTTGAACTGACTATGTAACCAGCGCCAGTCAGTTGGCTTGTATCTAATTTGGTGTACACTAAGTTTACTATTAAAAATGTGCAGTTTGTGTTGATTGGGTCACACTCCATCCGTTGTTGGCGGACGTGGGAACTCGCAATGCGATGAGGCACTGAGTTTACGAACTGTGAAAACTGTAAGTGCTTCTTTGAATAAGGTTATGGGTGGTTATGTTATCCTCCATAATGTTGATTGGAAACGTTTTTGGACCTAACGGCTAATCGCAATCAATGCCTCAGAATCTTTTTATACTGTGGTTGTTTAGAGTCAGCGACAGCCCTAGGAATTACAATATATGTGAGTAGGACTCAAAGGTGAAAATGTATGTTTGTATATTGGCTGCCTTTTTTTACCGTCTAGGTTGCATTGCTAGGTTCCAGTTAGAAACTAGTCGTTTCAATATTGTGTTGTTTTCCTTCACTTTTATTCTGCCTTGCTTTCAATGACCGTTAGCGGTTGTAACACGTCTGCTTATTTTTAATCGCCGAGGAATAAAGTTCGCAACTCGATCTTTAGAGGTCAACTCTGAGAATTCGCCCATTTACATATCTGTGTCAGCTTCTTTTTAATGAATTGTCATTTGGTATCATTCTTAGTGAAATATGTCATTTAATTGCTTGGTCTCCTGCTTATCGGCAATGTGAATTGCACAAATTTGTAGGTGTGGGACACTTCCCATCACTCTGATGGTGAAGCATGTTAGAAACGCATTTACTTCAATCTTTGAAGTATTTCTAAGTAACAATGAAGAATAGTCAGTCTAGAGTTAGCGGACTACAGACAACTTAAGGGCACGCGCGGATCTTTATCAAAGGTCCAGCAGGCGAAGATCCGCCACACACAACAGCCAAACGCGAAAAATCGAACAAATGGATACACGACGGTACGTTGTGAGCTAAAATATCGGCTTCTGGGAGCGAGCTGCATTTGTTTTTTGGACAATAGTTATCTCGCTCCATTGAACGTCTTTCTGCTACAGCATCTGTTGTTTGAAATCCCCAAATTAATTCAGTGTATACGTTTGAAATAGACTAAAGATCTTGCTAAACAGGTCTCGATTCTTTACTCTTATTTTTGTGTGTCGCCAACTTGGAAGTCAGAGATGGCTGAGCGACAATGACTCCCATCAACGTTAACGTGCTTATTGATTCAACTTTCAGTTGCCCTGTTTGCTTCTCATTTTTGTTTTGTCATCTACTTGATATACCTCCATTACATATTTAAGTATAGTGTTGCACTGTTTTCATCACAGCCAATTGCTTAAGGATCCTCGAGTGCTATTTGCAGGCTACAAGGCTCCCCATCCATTGGAACACAAAATCGTGATTCGGGTTCAAACTGCTGCCCCCACAACGCCTTTGGATGTGTTTGTCTCCGCATTGAAAGACCTGATGAGCGAGATTTCTAACATCGAAGAACAGTTCCGAGTAAGTAAACCTTGATTCTCTGTCTCATACTTGTTTCACGTCTTCTTTTCAGATGGCTACGAAGTAACAGCTGGCCAAATCGATGGACCTACAAATGTACATATGTGGTCAAAATTATTCAGGACAGATGTCAATATAAAATGCTTTTATGCTTTTGTTCACCCACTTCTTCATCGATTTTAGTTTGAATTCCGTCTCTGCTCGCTTTCCTAAATTCCGGCATCTTTGAGTACAGTTTAGCGTTAGCGTCAAATTTTCAGTACAAAGAACTAAACAATCGTTTTTTATATTATTGATTTATCAGCTGGTTGCAGTTTATCATGCTTAATGAATCCGAAGTGACAAATAAACAGAAAAAACAGAGTAGACACTCGTATGGTTGGTAAAAAGTATTTGTGATAAGTGATTTGGACTTCGACGGACGTATACCTCACAGTATTAGAGGGAGAGCAAACTTGTAAGTAGAAATGGGGTCGTGACAGGAAGTTAATGGTCGACTTCATCGAATTTCCAGATACACACTTACAGCGACGTTACTAGCACTGTCCGGCAGACTTTCTGCACTACATTTTCTCATGTCACATCTTAACACGAGCTGGGCTAAGGTTATCGATGATGCTTTCGTTACGCATTTTGTCCATACGGTCTGCTGCTTTGTGCTACCTCCCTTCACGTGGTCTAATAATGTTCCGGTCACTCGCTCCGAAATGGTTATTTGAAATGTTAATCGTCGCCGCAGATTTTTCATGTTAGGTTGCACAATCTTTTTCTTCATTCAAGCCAGTAATGGTACTCCCAACTCTTGTACAGTCAGACCTTGGTTTCTTAATTGTTCGTCACTTCTTTTCCATGTTCTTCAGTTCATCCACAATTTTCGTAACCTGTTTAGTTATTTAACCCATGTGACAACCCATCAGTGACTTCCTCTACAGCTCTCGCGATACTGATGCCTCCGGCCTGTTTGTTTCATGAGAATCTATCATCATTATCGTATTCATTGACTTCGGTAGCCGTACAAACAACGCTAATTTTGAAGGCTACCAACGACAGGACGAGGTGCACATAGAGTTTTGCACTTCATCGTGTGTTGAGGATTTCATTACGTGAAACCGGTTCAAGGTAACCTGATGTTCAGGCTTGTGACAGTTCAACCCAAGCGTTCTTGCATCTATGTAAACTATCGTCTGGTTTATTTCGCTTATGATAGTCTTACGTTCATGAAAAGACTGTAGTTACTTTATCACGGGCAAGCCATCGTTTTTGTAACGTCTCGTTATTTAGGATACGCATCAAACTGAGGAGTTCTGACACATTGTCAACCCAGCATAGCATAAGAGCACGTGACGGCAATAGCGCTTAGCTTTATCGAACACGAGAATGACATCACGTTAACAACGGAACATAGATAAGACATACAGTCAACCAGTCGATTGTGTGGATAACACGATTGGATGATTTGGAGCCAGAGGTCTAGAACGGCCGTCTTGTAACTCATTGAGGTATACTTCTTCGAAACTGTGGCGGAATAATGATCCTTGAACCCCAGAGCAAGCAACCCTCTTCCAGGCTAAGTTCCATACGGCGACTGAAATAGGGCGCTAGTTGAACATCGCTACACGTTGGCCAGCCCTGAGAAACAAACCGTTTAACTTTGGACAAAAGGAAATCCTGTTCTGTTCCTCGACTGATTTCTGCTGGATACGGGGTGTCTGTTCAAGTTCTGCAACAAATGGATTAGTTCGCCGGGCTCCCATGAGTGTTCCGGGGGTGTCACCCAGAGGCATCGGCCTGAGAGCATCCGCAACCTGGTTTACTTTACCCGGATGTGGGAAATTTTGTAATTATAAGCAGACAGAAGAAGTGACCAGCGTTGCATTCGCGGCGAAGCCATCTGATTGATTCCTTTTGTCTCTCCGAGGAGAGACACCAGAGGTTGTCCAAATATACCGGTGAAACTTTTTTACAGCAAAGATTACTCTGCTAAAGCTTCCTTGTCTAACTGTGCGTAGTTCTTTTCAGCTGGGGCTAGACTGCGAGAAGCGAATGCAATTGGTCTCTCAGTTGAATCCTCCATTCTGTGACTTCAGTACAGCATTGATACCCCATGGCGAGGCATCACGACGAGTAGTTATGTTTATTTGGATCGTAATGAACCAGTAAGCTAGATTTCGTTCATTTCCTTTATAGTGTCAAATGCCAATTGTTCCTTAGATGCCCAGTGCCATCGAACTTCCTTCCTCAGTAAATTGTATAAAGGTGCCAGGACAGTTGATATTTTTGGAATGAAACGACTATAATGAGTAATCATACCAATGAAGGATTGTAACTCACTCACGTTTCGGGGAGCTGGAGCCTCCAAGAATCGGTATGATTTCCGTATCTTATGCAGTCCAAATGTATCCTAGTGAAAACTGAGATATTGAACATAATCTGTTAGGAGTGCACATGTTTCCCTTCTTAACTTCAAGCAATTTTTCTATAAACGTCTTAAAACCAACTTCCGAGTTTCCAAATGTTCCTTATCCGAACGTTCGGAAGTAAGAATATCAACCATGTAAACAAAAACTTAGAATATCTTCATTTATTACGTTTGACCGACTAAATAATGTCGACGCTCCAATATCTGTCAGATGATGGCGATATGATCGGTACACCCGCAACCAAGTCGGAAACCTGTTCGTTCCTTAATCTGGTTCTATCCGTGTTTCGGAAACCGCTGCATAATGGGACCTCTGTGTTTTTTCCTTGAATTTCTGGCACTTTTTCGAAAATGAGCACGATAGGCATCAATCTCTCGAGCCATCCTCATATGATGTATACGATGCATAATATGATGCAAAAGAGTACGGTCAGTTCAGATAGCGTTCTCTCACTGTCATCTCTGGAAAGTTCGGAGGAAAGAGGCCTGGGTGTGAAGCTTTATTACTTTGCACTATTGTAAACCAAATAAAGCGTTGCATGCAGGTATTGAAAATTTCTCATTCACTCTTAACAACTGTCTGCTGACTCTAACATGTTCGAGTACAACAATAATTTACGAACAATTGCAAGAATAAAGCTGGTACTCATAGCAGCATGCTTCGGGCCCAGGTGGTTGCCCCAATATGCTGGACACAACGACACTGCCTGTAAATGACTGCTACCTGATCGACTTGTGTCCATTAATGAGATGCAGTGGGCCTACTGTGCGTGACAATACTTCACCTAATGTTAAAATACATTAAGCAAACTAATGTGGCCTTACGCTACGCATACTTGCAGCAGCCTTTCGCTATTGTCAGCTTGCTGTACTCGGACGCTAAACATACCATTCTGCCGCTTCTCATCTGGCAAAAGACAACCATGTTGAACGTTCAACTCGGGGAGCAGTAATATATCTGGGTGTCTGGTTTGCATCAAAAGTTTGACAAGGGCGACGTAGAACGTATTGTCGGCGATATCTGACTGCTTGTCCACTGAAGCATACATACATACATAATGAACAGACGACGCATTTCTATTTCGTATTAACCAACCTGAACTAATGGACTGAGTCTGACAGCACACAGGCCAGTGTTCATTGAAATCCAGTCAAGGCACCATTGCTCCGATTTGGAACTCACTGCGATTCTCACTCTGTCTTGACCACGAGATGCAGTTTTGACGTCACCAGATGCCCTAAGTGAGAAGCGCGTGGGTTAACACGAAGCTAGAAGTGAACACGGGTGTTGAAATTGTAGATTTACATTTCCAAGAGAGCATATTGCAAGCTCCAGACTGACGAAAGAAGCTTGTTGATCTATTTGCAAGATGGTACAGCCATTAAAAGCGCCCATGTTCACCAGTTGTATTGGCTTTGTAAAACAATTATCATGTAAATTCCCATGGTAGTCACGAAAAACGCAGTGTTTGGTGTGCAAACTCATTTTTGGCGATTCATCACCAGGCTCAATAGGTCATATTTTCATAACAGAGTCATTACTAAAGTAAACAGAAATCGAGTGGCTTGATGAGGTCCGTCAGGTTGAAATCAAAACAACACTTGAAAAATGGGTCTTGACTGGCGAACAGATGGCAAGGTTTTGGATAGCTGTGAACAGTGCTGTTGTTCGTAGCTCGGGTTGATGGTTTTGCTATTGGTATGTTCGCCGCGTTTGGCAAACCGCTGAAATGAAATAGTGACCATCCCAATTACACCACTTTTGTGCGTTGTGCGCTGAATTGATCCACCAGCTTACCGGCGCCTACGTGCACCTAGACAGCCCAGTTGGTTATTCATTTCAGTCTCCAGCCAAAGTTAGGCTATATGAAGTAGAACATGGCTCATTTTTAAATGGGATTTTTATTATTATTATCGTACCACTTACACAAACTGCACCGAATCACTGATGACATCAGCTATTCCCTTTACAAGATCGCTATGCAAATATCCGCAAACAGTGGTCCCAAAGAAGGTCCCGTATATCGTTTCGTCGATTAATTTCATCGTTGTAAGTGCACATATAACTTCCGGTCGATGACATTGAATGCCTATATCACCACGCCCAATATAATCTCGGATGTAGTCCGCGATCTCCTTTACTGAAGTGTTGATCACTAAGGACCAAACATTGTTGAAAACCATGAACTGCCCAGTTTACGTGACGTCTTTGGTCACACACACCTAAGATACAAGGAACTACGTAGGTTGTGGTCCGACAGTTTCTGCCTTCGGGGGTCCAGTCTACTAAACATCCATTTGGCCAGTGAGTGGCGTGAAGTGTGAAACAAAGTGTTACTACAGCATATAAAGTTTGGGTGATTCGTGAGTCCTGGGAATCACCGTGTAAGCGGGACGAATTCAGTTAATTGTAAGTGAGTCAGTACGTTTCAACCACTGTGGGGATTTCGATATTGTTTTCTCAATCTGATTCGTCTAATCTTTTTCAGTATATTTCATCTGAAGCTTGATTTGATTCTCTAATACTGTGTTCATTTTGTTAACTAAGTCTACCTTCTTAAGCTGGACAACACCAGCACCCTTGTCTAGCTTAGAAAGTGAAATTTTCTCTCTTACTCTCAATTTTTCTATGCTAACAAATGTACTGTCATCAGAAATTGTTTTGAGACTGTGCTAAAGAGCAAGTGATTATAACAAGAATTCGGTAACGTAGAATTCCGTTGCTCTGCACGTAGCTACAGAGTAGAATCATCGTCAGAGAACTGCGTTTACAACTTGTCAGCCTGAACCCCTACATCCTAGTAGCCTAATTTTCCCTTGTGGACCGCGAATCCTAGGATCTGGGGGTAACATTTTAAGCGAAAATTTCACCAAATTCAGTAAATAAAACAAGCTTACTGTTCTGGATTGACTGAAAACTCCACGGAACATTAGGTTGGATGGGATGTGGGGTATTTAGCCTGATAATGAATAAGCGAAAACCGGCATTTTTGTTGAACTATGTTTTTCCAAACGATTAGTAGATAAAAACAGCTAAGTTTCTGGGATGCAATGAGAAAATGGGAATGGTTGTATGATATCACCATAGAGAGAACGATAACTTTTGGTATTTATCGGTCATTTATGTTGCGAAATGGTTCGACCTGTGGGACATTGCGTCAAGTCTCTCACTTAACTGTTTGACTGGTTTGGCAACAAGATATATAGTTTTGGGAAACCTACTGGAGGTCGACGACCGAATACATCAAACATTCGGTTGTGAAGTGCCAGCCTAAACCGAAGGCACAGTTAATTATACGTTGCTGTCTGATCCTGTCTATTGTTACATGTAGTAATATTTGATCACTCAGTCTCACATCCGAACCTTCCCAACTACGCAATTATGATTGACCGAGTTGCTGACTTAGTCGTTCTAGTTGATGTTCAATAAGGGGAAACGAACCACGCTAGTGGGTTCACATCTTCATCACGAATATGTCGCATTTACGAAACAGATTGAAATGGATCGAAAGCAGGTTTTATTCGTCTTTTTCTTAAGTGACAATTCGCAGATTAACATCACAGACGACGGAAGTTTTCGAAATAAACACATACTGCTTGGAGAGTACAAACACTAAAAAACACGGTCAGAGAGTGCAGTATTGTAAATAGTGGCCAGAAGCCGTGATCAAAATTTTTAATACAAGTTAGTAGTTGCATGTGCACTATAATATTCGCGTTGAGGAAAACCCAAGGGGTCGGTGAAAGGCTTCACAGCTGCCAACAGGACGGGGACTAGCCTGCGCGATTTGTAACTATACCTTACCCAACTCGTCAACAAATTAACGAGTGTGCGCTGTATTACACCATCATCTCTTTCAAAGGATCTTCCCCTAATTCTCTACTTTT
>LOND01003176.1:13989-32584 GCA_014220965.1 Paragonimus kellicotti | reverse complement strand
AGCTTTCGAAAGCTTGAGACCAATCTCGCCGTTTAATTATCACTGGCAACTCAATATTATCAGTTTGTTCACGTCTGAACAAAAATTCACTATTTTTAAATTCTTTGTGGAATGCCGCCGTTTCAAATTCGATCGAATCGTTTAACATCACTATTTTCCGGGCGGCTCGCAATTTTGCGTAGGACAAATAAGTCAAACTGTGTGGACTGGAATCGAGACGTGCATCTTGGCACTGATCTTTTCAACTGGCCAGATGCAACCACTTGCTCAACGAAACACAAACAATAATGGTATATGCGGGTGCTACGACATCCAAACAAAAAACAGAATTCACCATCGACCATGACCTCAACCAACACCGTAGCACGAGCAACATGGCTATTTCGAAGGTCCATCGTCTAATCGGCTGCTCCCATTATACCGCGAGCCAGATAGACACTTAATCTATTGAGCGATAGAGCAGGTTGTCGGATGTGTGTATGTCCGCATAACGTGTACGTATCCCTGTGTGAAAATTGTTGTTTGTGCTGCCGTCAATGCAGCCATGACGCAAATTTAGCGCATTACGTTGTGGTCGCATCATCACCAGGTCTGTTGTTTGACATATTTTCGGAGTGGCTGTGCGCCTTTCATTAATATTCTCCTAGTTCTGTCATTTCTATCACAGTTTATAAATATTTAAACTCTCTTGACTACCCACAATAGTAATAGTAGACTGTTTCCAAACTTAATTTAGGTATCAATTTGGATGTCGGCTCTACCGATCGCTTACTTGTACAGATCTATCAACAGTCTTGCCAGTCTGTCTGCATTGCCGATGTCGAAAATGAACCCGGAAGACAAATTACAAGTTCACAATTATTCAACGTTAGTGTGTTCTTTTTACTACTGCCGTCATGCAGCAAAATGCTTTTGTCGTGTGACTGGACACGTCGAAAAAACAATAATATCAACTTGTCCGGATGAGAACCAGTTGTTGAAAGTCGATCACCAACACTGTTGTCAAACCTCCTACCGGTATCTGGCGTCGTGTAAATGTCAGTAAAGGAATGCGGACTGTCTGTAGACTTTTCCTCAATCAACCTGGTACAGTCCACCAGCGAATGTTGATGACTGTGGAAATGATCACAATCAGCTTACGCAACTTTAACATGCACTGTTGCAGGAAATGTTTCCTATCCTTGCAACTTCTGTGATCACGAATCAAGCAAGCCTAACCTCGTCCAATACAAACAGGTGACCCTGGACTTGTGATGTAAAACTGAAACGACGTCTTTTCCGGGTCTTATTAAGTATATGGATCGTTGTGTTTGTCCGTGATATCGTACGTTAACGACCATCTCATAGTTTTGACTTTTGTCTCATAACACAAGCTGATGGAACCCCAGTAATTTTATTGGCTTAAAATTAATTACTCGAAACAATTGCCTGTCATACCTTCATTTACGTCTCAAAATAAGTAATCCGACAGTAACGACTCACGTAATTTGTTATCTGTTACAGGTTGAATATTATAGTTTAATTATCGCCGATTTCACAGTCACATATACCGTCCTGTCTACTCCTTTTAAAAGGGACGCTAGAATCGACCGGCAATTGATCACCAATCAAGCATTATTTAGATAATCTTGTTGATCACAACGCCACTTACCACGTGCTGAGCATTATCAAATTGTAATACGTAAAGCTCAGTCACATTAGCTTATGAGTAACTCTATTAATAGAAACCTCCTTCATTCCCCATAATTTTGATCGAAAACAACCCAGACCGAATCATAAACGTTAGCTCAGCTAAGAAGCGATGCTGACCAGGTCGAGGGTGTAGTTTAGAGGTGTAGTCAGAAGTCTAGTAGTGAACTACGAAAACACTTCGAATCTGTTATAATCTGTACACTTTCTCTAAAAAGCTATTAACTACACTTATATGAGATACTATGCATTTTTATTACGTCTGTCTAATGTGGTTAGAAGTCCACTGTCACAATGAGCGACCTCGGCAAGCATTCCTGTTTTATACAAGCGGCGAAGTAGGTTATGTTCAGAAACTTCCAAGTTTATCATAGTAAAATAAGTGCTCCAAATGCGTTTTCGGTAAAATCTTTTCTGGTATTCACACTTACAAGGTTTGAATCTATCCAGGTTTTTATTTACGACTCGGTATTGTTCAGCGTACTGCATTTTCACTTGTTTACTTTTGAGATAATCAACTGGATGACAGCTGTCTTTGTACCGATCAGGGTGAGTCAGTCAATGAGGAAGGCAACTGGAGATATTGAAATAAGTGTTCATTTTTACGACGTCCGGTTAGATAACCAGATGACGGTTATTTCGGCAATGACAAAAGGCTTTAGGGAAAGAACTTTTCAGAACGCTACAGAGAACACCAGGTGATAGATCGATGTTAGTCAGATGATTGCTGTCAAGCTAGATGGCCAACAAGTTGGCTGCTGACTCACATTCACTCATGTGTCCTGTTCCATGCTGGATACATTTTTCCTCAACTAGACTGGTGTTCAAGTGCACGACCGACAAAAGTTGCTGAACAATATCGACTGAGTGAGTAAATCATCCTGGAAGATATGTTGATTCACACTATCTTTCGGATTTAATATGACGTGGACATCTGCGGTCAGGATGTATCGAACGATCTCCTTAGGGATATGGCAATTCGACGTGACGCGATTCCCCTAGCGTATCTCCTTCTCGTCAACTCCTGAAATTTACTTCTGTCAGTCGAACAACCTTCAGATAGACACGAACTTCTCTAGGTAATCACCTCTGTGTAGAATATATATTGTAAGCCGTAACTCCCGATTAAGATAAATTGACCTACAATGAAATCGACTGAGCCCAATTCTACAAACCTGCAGTAAATAACCGCAACTGATCTGTTCTTTAATTCTTACAGCAGTCTGCAAAACAACACTGGATTGATGGATAGCAACAAATCCGCATACAGTTGGGACTACCTGACGACATTTGCATGAATCTGGAAATGCGCTCAAAATATTTATATTCTACGTTTAGCATTAATAAGTAGCAACTGTGGTCTTGACGAGCAATCCATCTGACGGAGCACACGAAGTTTACTCTTGCGGCAATTCAGAGAAATATGCCTGTAATATTCTGTATGATATTCCTTACTACTGCACATAGTTTGCAAACATCGAGAATTAACCCTGCTGTCCCATCTTTGCTGCAACAGGGATGAAATTTAAGATTTTGGTTGTTATTATTGAGCTCGTCTACTACTTCATTAGATTTATGCTAATTCAGTAGATGACATTTAGCCTTCGTAAGTCGGTTTAGGAGTATTCGAATGTTTTCCGTCAAACTGATAATAATAAAGCACCCGAAATGTTAAATCTCAACAGTGGACTCGAACATGTTTTAAAACAACGGGATAGGTTAAAATGGACCTTTAAATAAAAAAAAATATCTCAAGAAAAACAGGCCGGCTGAGGTCGTTTGTGCTCAAAAATTTTGTCGCGTCATTTTACTTACTGTACGTACTACGTGGTTCAAAAGCATTTTGGTCCTTGATACCAAGCGTTATGACATACTAGTCTGTAGGTTAGTGTGTCTTGGTATCAGACTTGAGTTGGTAGTCGTTCGCCCTTTGTGTTGTTGACTGTCCGTGTAGTGGCTGATAGTGGCTCTTGAAGCGGATGCCATCTGCGAGACAGTTTTGTCGCACTAAACTTCTTGTACTGTTCTTTAATGCGTGGATCGAATAAACAACCTAAAAATGAGAAAAGTTTTCAGGACACGAGTGCCAAACAACACGCAGAAAGCATGAAAGTTAGTTGCACTGACGAGGGACTATGCTTGTTTTTGGACACAGTGTCAAATATTTCTGTTCCCTACAGATTGTTTGATCAGTAAGGGTTTTCTTATCTGTCATTGTCGAAAAGGTCCAGTTGATAGCAAAAACAGTTGTAGAGGGAAGGTTAGAACTCGGACACCGAAGCTTACGGTAGTCAGTGTGAAAGTCGCCTCTGTTTCACGGTTGTTGCTTTGAGTTTATCATTTTGAAAGTTTCTCACAATCGTCAACAAAAGACTTTCAGATACACGCTCAACCTCAGCTGACGAGTTAGTTTTTCATAAATCAATTAATGGATTACCAGTATCCGATCGGTATCTGTTGTTTAACTTTACGATGAGATATGTGCGTCCGTTGTTGATAAATGGATTGAGAATAACACAACGTTATGAGCAAGTTGTAATACTCTACGTTTCAACCACCTCGGGTGGCCTTCCTCAGGAGTGTTGTAATCGATTACAACACTCCTGAGGAAGGCCACCCGAGGTGGTTGAAACGTAGAGTATTACAACTTGCTCATAACGTTGTGTTATTCTCAATCCATTTATCAATAACATGTTAAACACGACGCCCAAACTGTTTGACTTCATTCGTACTAAATTTGGTGCGGATGCGTCCGTTGTCTCTAGGCCGGGCTAGAACACATCACCTTACATAAACGCTCTGATCATTTTATGCAGTGAAATTTTACTAACCATTATTTTCACAGTACCGACATGGATGGGATAGGGAACACGACGCTGCTGCTTGTTTTCATCTAATGGATTCCAGGATTTTATAAACGCTTCCGTAGATTGATCTTCTGTAGACATCAGTTTGTTCACTATGCCTACTGTGTCCTGAACTTCAGGGTCGAGGTAACTGCACTCATGAACTGGAAGTGTTCTCTTGCAATTAAATCAGTCATCATCTACTTTCTTCTAGCGCCAAACCTATTCAGTAACCTGGAAATCATTAATTCTTCGGCTGTATTCATATCATATGCACACGAATCTTTTCACATATCTGATACTACCATAGGATCTTGCTAGGTTAGCACAGATAAACCATATTCCCCCAAGTTTCTCAAATAATAACCAGTGATGCCTATAATTTGAACCAATTTAAACCTCCCCTATTTTACGTTTCACGCGCGCGCGTGCGTAACATTTCAAATCATCCATCAATCTGTATAGGCAGAACTCTGATTTGGAAATGACTAATTGCCATCCACGTCAACGTTATTTATCCAATCTCCGTGTGTTGGTGTGTGCCGATGTCATTCCCAGTCGGGTGGTGGGTTGCAGTTCAGGCGACAGCAGGAACAACTGTGGTCCACCATTCGTACGCTGTTACCGCTGCTGTTCCTTTTTTCTAGAAGCGACCTAATCGGACCTACCGCGTGGTAACATTCTGCTGTGTAGGTTAGGTGTAACTTTTTCCTTTCAAGCATCTTAGCACTGTGCGTATGTGTGTCGGTTTCTGGAAGAACGTGAACAGTATAGGCGAGTCCGTGAGGAAATTGTATGATCTAGAGCGATGTCGAATATGTGCACGGTGTTCCGATACGTTCGAACACAGGCAGAATGGATTACCAGTGGCGAACATGTCTGGTGTGGATCACGGGGCAGTCAGCACACATAGGTTTATAGGCGAGAATTTGAAAGCGAGCAAACGACAGTGATGGGCTATGACATCAAGAATTTCAGGCATGTCATATTAACATGTGTGCACACACACAGTCGTGTGCGCGGACAGGCAAGCGCGTTCGGAGCACAGACTGGGTGAAATGAGACGCGGCAAATGGGCGTGGATGAATGCCTACATACTAGTACGATTGCGCTCTGAGAAACGCATGCATACTATATGATATGGGCACACCAATGACATGATAATGTCAGAACTTTCGGATAGAAATCAGAATTAGCACGTCACTTACGGGAACCTCCTGAAAGAAATGATGAATAGCCTGTTTACCGTGAATACCTATGTATACCTAGGTAGGTCGGTGCGCGTGCACCTCTGTGTGTGCTGATGTGTAATCTTACTACTGCGTCTGTCCGGAACTATCCGTACGTTTTGACTCGGTAATGTTTCGCTGCCGACACTGTGGGCCCACACCTACATATGCTGATTCGTGCGAGTTCCCACAGACCGTTTCACCTATGTACACAGAGCCAATAATATCATGTCTCCAGTGAATGCCAAAGGGATTTTCAAGCGTGTTTGTACACATTTCATTCCTGGAAAGATTGATTAGTTTAATAGTATGTACAGTGTAGATTCCCGATCTAGTGTTCCTTTACTTCCGAGACAATTCGACTTGATTAATTAAACTGGCAAACTTTAGTTAAAACAGGACACTCCCATTTGAATCCGCCTTAGAAAAACCTGTGTTGTGATAGCGACATTTTCGTGTATTGACTAACGACGGAATCAAAGTTTGTTTAACAGCGTTCATCATGTGCATCATCGTCTTCATCAATAGGCCAGTGATTAATACTGGTGTGTAATTGTCATACGGCCACTGAACCAACATCCTACTTTATGTCTGAAAGAATAATGATAAATCGGTCCTAATACATAACCTTCTACGTTTATATTCAGTCATTTAACATAATGGTGTCCATAACTTTTGAGCAGACAATCCAATGGCAAGTGAGATTAAAACCAAATTTGCACGACATCTTTCTCAAGGCTTTCTTCAATAGTTCAATAATTATATTTAGTTCACGACGGTCAGTTCTATCCGGCTTTTTATCCTTCTTCCACACAAAAGTACTCACAGTATTTGAACTAGAGGGCACGTTAAACTGAATGTCACTCACGTTTGACCATAACTGTCACATTCACATGGAGTTTTCAGCCAGCCATTTTCAAACACAAGCACTTGGTTAGTGTTTCGCCCATAGTGTCGGTCATCAGTAACCCGTCCATGTTACGACCCAGAATTAGGCTCTAGTCACGTTTTTATGAGGCAACTGTATTGACCATTGCTTCACTGACCTCATAATAGGTACCATTAAAGTATCGCACTATCATGGGAGTAATCAGGTGGCACGATCGCTTAGACAAGAGACACAGTTTAGACCTGCTGCTTCCAGTTGATAATTCTGAGATTGGGACTTCTAAGCCAGATCGAAATCGGTGAAACAACTGTTTCTGGGCACCATCTTGCTCCATTGTACCGACTTCTTTTATGCATGCTACTGGTGTTGATACAAACATTGTACACTGAATCCCATAGCATGACAGATCAGCAAATACATTTGGCAAAGCTAGCCACTCCAATGCGATCGTCTTTATAAGAAGAGTTCTCCCCAACTAACTGAAATCACTGAGACTTTACAAGTGAGGTCAAGCTTGCAATGCTGCTGAAGACTTTGCTCCGTTCTGAATGACATGGATCTTTGATGTTGCCAACCTTTTTTTTCAACTGTTGTCCTAATGATGCGTTCTTTTACGACCAGTGCAACCAATAATCAGGAGACTCAACACACTCGACGATTCCCTAATAAAAAATGCTTTTTCTTTTTATGAGATCACCGTCTTGCGCCGGAGAGGTACAATATGCGACTCCCTGAGTTATGGGCTCGAGCCTCCGTTCCGGTCAGGCATTACATTTCGGTCTCCGCGACCCTCCGTCCCCTGCGCCTCTTGTCGCTAACTCCTTGCATCATCGCGATATTAACCCTGGGAGGGACAGCTCAGTCGGTTCTTAACATCCATTAGCTCTGCCTGGAACTAGGGCCATAACCTCGGAATTATGCGTCCACGCGTCTATTCGTTAGGATGGTGCCTTCTGCTTGCGTTAGGTAAACCACGTATAGAGATCTCGCCTTTAGCTGACGTCTCATCTTTACAGTCCACTCAGCACACACGCGCATACTCGCGTGGAAAATCACTCATCAAACGGTGACATTCGCCCACACGCGGTGAGAGATTCCCTGCGGACGCACAGTTGCTGGTGCGTTTTTGAGGGAAACTTAATGCGACCTCCAAATTCATGTTAGCATTTCTGGTTCACGGACTTCTATCTACACTATGTGCTCACGTATCGTCATTATCGATAGTACGCTTCACGTAGCGATAATGTTACGTCCGATAACACCGTTCTCTCAAGTAGCGCGTCCTTGAATCCACAGAGATTTTAGCTTGCACAACACGGAAAGCCGAACAGTTTATAACTCCAGTAGTGGCACTCGAAGTGCGCACAGGCACAGCCACTACGTATCCGCCGAAGCAGCTGATGGACAGATCTCCCCACTCATAGGAACAGTATCTGCAGCTATCCTTTGACAGCTAGTCGTCATTCTCCATCACTCGCGGACAGATCGGGACATCAGCGATCCTAGCCAGTCAGAAGCGCTCAGTAAATCTCGTTACTTCGCCTTGCTCTATCTCACCTCAGAGCTATCGGCTCATCGCAATCATGCTCTCGCCTGTTCTCGAGTCGTTTTAATGGCGTATGACCGTTCTCCCAACTTTAGATCGTGCTGCTTCTACATGCTCGCTTTTCTATGCTATAAAATATACGTGCATGAATACCAACATCGATTATAGAGCTCTACGAGCATTGTGCACTAAATGTAACGGCATATCAGCGTTTTCAGTACATCGTGTTTTGATATCGATTGTAGCACCCAATCTCACCACTTTCTGTGTAGGGAAACCGAGTTACCCGTTTATATCATCAATAAGCAGCAGCCTATCCGAGTGTTTAGTTTGTCACGGAAGATCAAAGTGGGCATTATATAATTAGTTAGTAACAACATTTGAACTATTGTCCGTTGGAATACATGTAGATATGACATCTAAGCAATTTTTTCCTGACCGGTGTTGACAGACGCTGACATCTGTACTAAGCGGGACGTCTCGCATTAAACTACCATTCACTAGGACCCAGTCGATCGAGCTTTGCTTTTTCTTATAACTCTGTATGAACCCCACTCCATCCTGAACGCGAGATTTTGCCTTGTTGGCAGAGACTCTGAGAACGAACCACTGATCGATGGCATTATTGAACGGCTACTTCAACTGAACAACAATATCAGTTCGTTAACTCTGCTTGTTTCGAAGATTCAGAAAACATCCAGTTTCAGGCATGAGAGAACGTTCACCAAAGCAGTCGGCTGACCTAATTGACATAGTGTGGACATGAAATGCACCAACTTCCAACTGTCATGACTTCAAGGAGGAAAATTTAGAAGTAGCAGATCCGGAAGGACGTGAAAATAAGTTTGTTCGAGGACCATCCCAAAGTTTTTCGGTTTAAAGGCCCAATCTGTGGGTCAACAGAATACGGTCGTTTCTTTGTGAACCCTACCGAAAGCTTATGGCTCAACAGAGTGATCTGTGAGATAGTAGGATATAGGGACTTTTGGTGTGCTCAACCTGGAATCGGTGACTCAAAATTGTTTCACCTGGCAAAGATAAGTTGATGTAGTTATGGAGAGGGGCGAGTAAACCGTTGATGTCTTATTATGGTCACTGCTGCATTCAAGGTGTGTATCCAAAGTACACCAGGTTTTCAAATTACACCGGAAGTGTTTTGTTCGGTTCGTATAATATTCCCGCTGCCACAGTCAAGTCGTTGGGGGATTGGAATCTTCTTTGTTTTATGGCACCGTTTATAATCCTTCTTTTAATGTAGAAGGTAACAGTACTGCAACCATAAAAGTAGTTCTGCCATGTGCACATAGGCCCGTACCTCACCATCCATGCAGTAAGTATTGCTGTTTACATCTCTAAGATTGTGACTGTTTTTCGTTTGACTGCTTCAGTTTGATATATCTTACATGATTGTATCATAAACGGTCGGAGCCCCTGTCAGCATAGCTCTTTGAATAAAAGACGTACACAGAACCCGAACACGATGTCAAAGCGATAGAAGAGGTCGGGAACAGCCTAAGCCAGCAAAGCATAGAATCTAATCACTATTTGTCACTAACAAAAAGCCGACGGTATAAACAATGTAGCGTCTGAAATTCCTATAACAAGAGGATGTACTAATGAGAACCTGCACACCTTCGATCATGAGTTCAAGCGGAACCAACCAAAATATTTCAAAGGTTTCTGTGCGACAATTTTTGGTGAACACTGAGCGGCTTACAAAATGTTTTATTGAAGACAACAATACCCCGACTGTTCTGTTTGGAGAATATATAGATGTGGCCATATCCTCTAATGAAAACTGGCTGATTCCCTCCCAGAAACCTGAGGTACTGCATACTAAACGGAACGACATTCTTAAAGATGCACTGTTTTGTTTGAACGCTTCTGAAGCCAAATTACGTGTTGAGTATAAATAAATGTGTAGTGGACGAGGATCCACTGCAAGAACCGCATCACCACTCTGTAGAAGAAAAGAGTACGAAATCGCCGAAGAAGTAATCAGCCGAGGCGTTTTAAAAACAAAGACTCATCAACTTTGTGTACAATTTGTGGAGTAAGTTCAGAATCATGATTAACGAAAGCGATGATATTCTCTTGTATGGTGACGCTGAATGACAAGTGTAGACAGGGAACACTGTGGAAGCTGGTCGACTGCTTCGCTCACTCTCAGCCACCAAAAGCATTTCTTTTTGCTCGCAAATCTGACGTCAAATCTTTAGCCTTTGGATCCAGCCAGAACATGTAGAAAACGTAGAAGAAAGAGAAGCACACATTGAAGAGGAAACGGCGAGATTGAAAGACAATTCGGTCAGAAAAATTGCTTGCAATCCTTGCTCAGTTCATTGTCTATGGTGTACATATGTTCCTTACCCTGTCGGCAAAATAAGTTTCGCATCTGTTTCAGCAAATCGAAGCCCTTCCTTCCACGTCTTTTTTACCTACGAGCATATCTTCGGATGAATCCATCTGTTTTACGGTGCGTTGCTACATCAATGAAAGAAAACGTATCTTCCCGCTTTTTGTAGAACGCACTATGTATTCCGGTATGCGCGATTAAATTTAGGTAGAAGGTAATGCGCATCAATGGTGTCTTGGACGACGCTGCACTTGTGCGATCCTCTAATGAGGCATGCATGTGGTGGCAGAATTTATTGGAATTCGCGGCCCGATTAAATAATACCCTATCTAAATTTTATATAATATAGACTGCGTGAATCAGTAATTATATATCTAGTTAAAGTGGGCAAACGTCATATAATATACTGACGATCATTTTACCGCTACCGCTTGCAAATGTCAATGCTCACATCCTATTGCAATTACTAATTCGTGATGTATGCGGAGACTTTACATCAAGGCCCAAGACGGAGAGGCAATTTACGCACTTGATGTCAACCGTACACATTCCAGGTTGGGTCCAAAAAAACGGTCATCGATACTTACAATGTTCAGTTCTCAGTCCAGAGACCGTGGGAGGCAGGTCACAGAGGAAGCGGCATGCATGTGGCCGGGTTCGACACTTGCTGACATGTCGATTCCAATCGGACCTGGGGTAGGTCTTTTGGATATGTTACGCAGCAAAACTTGTAGGCTTCTCTGGTTTGCGGAGGCGGTAGCAATTAACAAACGGAAGCCACTCCTTTGCGTACAGAAAGACTTGTTCATCAGTACCACATTGTTCTGATGACTGATGTACACTGATTTGTATGCGCGTGTGCGGTTGGTGATTTTGATGTTTGGCTTGAAAAAGGTTCATTGAACTTTGCTACATAAACCTTCCAACTGCAGTGTGCACCGGATGAGATGCTGCGAAAGGTGTTCTAGAGATACATTGTGCAGAAACTGTTTCTGACTTCTCTGTTCACATGTGTTACGGGAAAAGTTGTTTTTCACAGGTCAATGATGAAATGACATCTAGAGAAAGTATCTGGTGATTATCAATGCTGACCGAGTCGGAAAAATTCACAAACCCAGACACGGCTTTCAGACCAAACGAGTTCACTTATGCTCTGGCTGGTTCCATTATTTGAAATAGCCATCTGGTTGAACTATGATGTAGCACATGTGTCAAGAAGCGGGCGTAGTAGCAAACCATCCTCATGAAAGTTGGGGGTTCATACAGTCTTGGAATAAACGTGTCAATCGGTCTGCTTCATTCAAAAGTAGTTGCGTCGATCATATCAGCCTTTTATACGGCGAAATGGTTTTGATCGGATCCTCTCTAACGATGTAATGTTTGGTGGTAAAGAATGTATATTGAGCTGAAGGTCTAGCCTGTTGGCCGTAACCACCTTTCCGAACTGATCACTATTCCAGGTCACAAAACTGGCCCGTAAAATGATGTTTCACTTACCGATATGATTCTTCCACTCAATTTGGGTGGATGAACATACGGGCAGAGATTATAAAGTACACCGGTAATGATTTGAAACGTCATTTGTGATCCACGGTTTTGAAAAAAGGAGGTGACCGAGCTGGTTTGCTCTGTGTCCGGACGAAGTCTGTCGAGTCATTATTAGATCACAGAGCAGACAGTTTACTTATCAATATGAACAAGTGGAAGGTAACAACATAAACTATTAAGTATCGAGATATACAATCCGTGTTTCTACCATCGGAGTGACAAGCCTACCAATAAATTTAAGATGCGACATCCTTTTAGCGGTAATCGAAAGCGTACAGTGGTGGATGATCACAGTTTAAATTATTCATCTTAAAACTGAATAATTAATGTTTATATGAACTGTGGTTTTCGAGAGGAAACAAACAAAGCAAGCAATGTACTGATCAACCAGCTAAGCATGTTTTGGTTACAAATGGAATCTGAATCTGAAATATAGTTGTGACCCAAATGAAACTGCGGATCTTTTCCCAGGCTCGAAGTTGGCACAGTACTCCATAGTAATTAGTAGGACAGAATAAAACCATTTTGGGTACAAGTGAATAGGTTGCACAATCGAATTTCGTCTGATTGCCCATTAATCGATTGGTATTAGTTGATAAGATACAATTTCAGTGATTGTTTATGCCGATAATTCCACCGTTGTTTTAACATAGACGTTTGATAATACAGTCCAAGTAACTAGTTTCACAGGAAAAAAACAAGTTGGCTAACACAGAAGGCTGACACACAGACAGGAAGTTTATTGTTTGCCAGCAAGGACAATTTTAGTGTAGAATTAAAGCAGACCTGTAGCATGTGCCTAGAAATTAGATTATTTAGTTCTTGCTTTTCCGTTTGGGCGTTCGTCCGATCCACTAAACATCGTCTATGCAATTGACCTGCAATGTGACAATGACATCTTTAGCGGTGTGCGCTCCAACAACTGAGCTGCGCGACTTCATAGCTTAGCCAGTGAATGACAGATTAATTAATGTCCATGGGTTCCTGTTGCCTTCTGAATCCGGCCGTAGTCCCATCTGAACAGTGGAATCTACTAGGCCATTAAGTATTGAAAATAGCGTTCGAAATTTTGTAGTCATTGTGAATAACTACTCTGCTGACCGTTTCTTGAGCTGTGCTACGAAAGCGTCATGAAGTCGTGGACTGACCGGACCACTCAATAGGTTTTCCAGTAATTGAATTTTGAAAAACAATGCTAACGTTTATGGTGCATAGTAGTGGCAGTTGCTCAAATTCAATTTAGTGCACTCCAACTTCCAGCTGGTTCTGCCTCATATACGATGACTAATTAAACATATGTGTCCACGGGAACATCTATGAACAGCTGGTTTACATCAAGGGAGTATGCCGATTTGTACCGAGCATTCGCTGTCCAAAGCGAGCCGACCGACTCAAAAGTTTATTTTGGGCAGAAATGAGCAATTTGATCTCGGCTGGATTTCCGAAATTTTGCTGGCTATTCAGTAAATTTGAGTTAAGTTGTAGTTGAACGTGTACAACAGAGATCGAAGTAAACACTCGGGGTTTTGAATTTTCCCACTTCCATGTAACTTACTGATGTAAATCGCCTCTGTTACTGCTAGATTTCCCCGGGTTGTCTGGTTATTCACCACATTGAATATAAGCTTACCCTTCTCAGCATGCTAAATCATAGCAATGTAACCACTTTCCTTCAACAAAATTGCTGCTGACCATTCAGTTGACTGCACTATGGTCAGGTCCTGGTTGGATCTTAACAAAACCCAAACGGACAACAACTGCAAACGTAGCATAGTTTACGTTACCGGGGGAGGAAACATGAGACTGTTCTGAAGTTACGGTTTCATAAGAGGAATTAGCGACCGAGAATTCTATATGTTCGTGACTGCTATGTGACTGTTATGAAGGTAATATGTGAGGCTGTCTTATTTGTTGGAGTGTGTTTAAAAGGTGCTCGTGTTCATGGTCTGCAGATGCCACTGAAGGATAGACGTTTGCAGTACACTCAGTGGAGCTAAACGGAGCTGATGTGGTAGAAGTCTAAACACCAACGTATGACTGAACTTGGAGTAATAGATTTTAGAACCAACCAGAGATGTGAACACGGTTGGGTAGTGTGAAACAGGTGAATGACGTCGAGAGGTTGGATGTACGGATTCGGTGGGGGCATGATGTGAGGTCAGTGACATATTGATCAACGGGGTTGCCTCACATAAACGCGGGACGGAGTTCAACTCCCAGACGTGGCAATCACAATTATTACGACCAGAGTGAACAACCGTTAAAACTCAAATCTGGTACGTTTATCAAATAAGGCTGGCTGCAGTCCATTGGAACGAGAAAGATGCGGTTAAATATTCGGCTTACATTTATTAAACTCCCGTCTACGTATCAGTGAATATGTGATGAACGAGAAGTGTTGCACGCGCATCTGGGGGACTTGCAATCATTTAAAATAGCCGGTATATGACAAGTTAATTTTTAAGGTGAAGGGGAATATATAATCATGTTAGGTGACGAAAAAAGGGAAAAAATAGTAGTGTTAGGTATATCGTCAGTAACTGGTTTCGATCAAGCCATTCAAAGCTGAGATGTTTGTGTAGTTGGTAGAATTTGAAATGTGTACACAGGTGTAAGAGTGTGTCCGCACTGTGTTCGTATCGTATCGAATCATGAACAGCCACATGATCCGTTTGACTTCTTTTCCATAAATTTTATATCCAAACCATTAAGAACCATTTTTGGACAATCATGCATTTCTTTTATTTCCGTTACAGCGTTCTGTTTCATATTTTCCCATTTAATTAGAAAAAGACTTGAAGTTTGCAAGTTACTGTTCGTCAGAAACGTTCATCAGGCAAAGACCATACTGCTTGTTTAGGTGGACTATTTAAGACCATTATTTTGGCTTACGTCCGCAGCCGGAAAGTTCCATCTTGGGAATAGTTAAAGTACAGAGCTTGAGCGGTTGGAACAGGTCGATCTTCCTTGTTGTGGTTCGGTTCCACTCCTTTCAGCGACTTAGCTTGCTGATAGTGTATAGGTGATCATGAGTCACAGAGACCAACTGATTTCGCATGGCGACCGTGTCCCATTATGGACACAAAACTTCATCATATCTTGAACCACTTAAACTTTCAAAAAAAATAGCTGTTTCTTGAATTACTGAAACACTCACCTCGTTTGATCCAGTTCATCAACCACGATAGAAGACATATGACGAGATGCTAATGTTTCGTTTATTTCTTTCAATCATGAATGTAAAACATTAGAATATATGGGGATAGCAACAATAATAGAAATAGTCAACGAGTGTAATCAGTTCCAGGGCAGACAAACTGCATGAGTCAACAGTTTATGCACACATAGGACCGGACGGCGAGTATTGATTAACATTGCCTCGGAGAAAGCAAGCAATTTAGGATTCCGATTACGCAACAATACTTGAAACGAGTTGGCGGGGTCAACAACGTGACCTGTTTCCATGATGTGTTTTGCAATGGATGAGGTCGGATTTCGGTTCACTCGCCCTGTTGCTATTGTCTGTCGCGTCATCGCGCACACCAACCACTTAGGCATATGTTCAGCTATTTGTAGTGAGGACGAGCGATCGCACTATACTACTCACACCATTATTATTCAGTAGTGAGGCAGGAGCATGGATTTTGACATTGAAGTAGCCGCAAGAAAAAAAGAAGCATTGGAGTGCAGCGTGGCATGAAATGGTTCTTGGTACATACAGGAACTGAGCATTGGCGTCTGTGGCAACCGTGACGTTCTGGGACCAGTGTCGTACGCAGATGAGTGTTTTGTTTGTTGTCATGTTGAAGCGCATAACCCATGTATTGGTTTTCTGAATAAATAACCCTTGCGCCATCCGCGTTCGTGGCTCACAATACATTTTTTGTCATACTCACTGATCTGTTCAGCTGATATAGACGTCATTGCAACCGCAAGTGAACAGATAGATTACATGAGACGGAACATTTCGATAGCTCACGATTCTGAACAAGCTGAACGACACTTCTAGTTGGCGCTTAGCAACCGCAATCATCCGCAGAGTATGTACGAGTTAGAGCAGACTGTAGTTTTCGACTTACGTCAGTTGTGACGTGGCCGTCTTTGAATTATAGGTGCAGAAAGACCTGCGTCTTAGGAACCGGTACTCACAACAGTCCTAATCAGTCTTTTCTGGCTGTGAATATCGATTAACGTCTCGGGATATCTGTTTGCGACCAGCAACTTCTTCACTCTCTTCTCCTTTCCTTGCAAGCAGTCATCGATTGAGATCTGTCGGCTTTATGAAATAGGAGCTCGCATCAGACCTCAACTGTAAGTGATTGACGCAAAAGAAGAAAATTGCAAATACCGTCCCAGCCAAGTGGTCTTGAGGTGCACTGAGCGTTGTAGTGAGGCATCCTACCGTCTAGAGGGTGCAATGTCTAGAAAAGATAAACTTTTGTTTGTTTCTTCTCATCACGAAAAAAAACGGAAAACAGGGAAAAGGGGGTAGGGAGAACAAGAAAAAAAGAAAAAAAACGGGAAATTAGAGAAGCTTCACAGTGAAACAAAATGAATATTAGGGGTAAAAATCAGAATGTCTTCTGCATATCGCACACAGAGACTGACACCATCTATAGCATCAGATAGTTTTGGTTCGATCATTCCTAAAAACATATCTGCACGTGTTGGGTCCAATGAGCTACCCATCGCTACACATCAGCTATTTCACAATATGCAAAAGGACAACGGATAATCTCTCTGTACAAAAGTATAAGTTCCTCAAGTTAATCAACTGGGAAGCGAAAAGGTATATTTTGACGGGAAAATAAAACCGCACAAAGAATTAACTGCTTCTCAGAAGGGAACGTTTGTGAATAAAGAGTCAACATCGGTGGAATACATCTGTGTGAACTGACCGATACGTCCTCTAAAATTCGTGCCAGTTCGACGGAATCTTTTACACAGTGGAGTGGTAAACATCTGTCGGATGGGATGGAGAATGTCTAAATGCAATCCAGCTGAGTTGTCCGTGCACAGGATTGGTCTTCATGGAACCCCACACTTACGTGCTTTGAAGCACATCTTAACTGTGGTGTGCGAGTTCCGGTTGGCTTCATTTTTCTACACTGAAGTTTTTGAACACACCAATACACTAACACATCACGGTACGGGAACAAGAGGATTGTATCGCAAATCACGTTCCGCTGATCCAAGACAAGTGTGGTTCGACATCCGCCTTGTGTGTTCTGTATTCACCACTACGGTCGAACGCTGCGTTTGCCTGAAGCCGTTGCTAGCAGAAAGTTCAGATCGGTGTCATTCGTTCAGGCGCAACGTCTGTAGGGTCGTCGCCCTCACGGAGGCATCAGTAACACTGATCTTGTATATTTTGATATTCTGTGCACTTTCGTTTGCTCATCCGAGTTTTTCCATACACAGTCAGTTTTATGTAGCTGTAAATGGTCATTGATACTTGTTTCGACATAAATCATGTAATCTCGGTCTAATGTCTTCCTTGGTGAAAGTATAGTAGTTTTGGTACAACTGAACTGATTGGTCACATCCGCTCGACTTTCAGTCCTTCTATTTTTCATACTCCTTAATAATTCTAACACTGGTCCAATTACATTATTATTCGTCCATTCCAGATCAGATTCATGGGTTTCTATATAAACCACGCCGTTTAGACGATCTGTTGTTAGCCCTGAAAAGACAAACCCACTATTGTCCGTAAAAAGGATGTGGTGAAAGTTTAACCGCTCGACGAACCACCAGCTCGAACTTCAGCGTGGGATTCTGATCATTTATTAATCATTCATGAAGTGATATTCCATTAATCGATCAAAGGTTTTGTTCTCCAAAACCCTAGGCAGACAGAGGCACGGAGTATCAGTTTCCTGTGTTATTCACCTTATACGTTTTCGGTTACTTACGGGCACTCCCTAAACTGTCTCAAAAAAGGTCACATCCTCATTTGACGCTTTTTGTTTATCAAACGGCATTCTGTTGCACAGAGTTCCGTTTCGATAAATGCTGAAACCAATCTGTAAGTGCAAGATAAATCAAAAATTTTGAATTTCATGTTGTGTATAAAACAACTTGGACATTTTTACAACCTTCCGATCATTCCTGGGATTCATAGTACAAACCTCAGCCCACCCGTACGTCTTCAGATTGGTTGGACCCTGGTACATAATTATCCCTGTCTTATTTTTCACCAGCCTCAAACAATTGCAGTTGAAGCCGAAACTCACTGTGGTGTTCGTCTGCAGAGTGAGGGTAATTCAGACATCATTACAGATACCGTATGCACTGTTTCGTGTTCAATCCTTCATTTCAAATGTGCTACTACCAGTTTGAGTGGTCAACCTTGTAACCGTTGTCAGTAAAAACAAAATGTGACTCAATGAGGCCCGGTAATTCAACGACACGGAAAGCTCCGCAACGTCATTAGGGTGTAACCACCGGCCGATTTTTACATTTCAGGGAACGTTACATGGATGTACTGAT
>LOND01003175.1:16320-36959 GCA_014220965.1 Paragonimus kellicotti | reverse complement strand
AATGAAAACTTTTGAGACAGACTGCATCTCTTTATATTTACTACGAGCAAGCTTGACGTGCGCATTGACTTGTAGACTTTGCTCAATCTATGAAAACCAGCGAAAATAAGCCCGAAAACAGTTGTCTTTAAATAACTGTAAGTCGTTTACTATTGCGTTATAAAATATGTTTCACTTTACTTTACCTTGCCTTTGAGGGAATATTGCCTTCTGGTAACTCCTTTAAATTTTCACAGATCATTTTAGAACTGAACAATCGACTAACTTTTCTCCGAATGTTACCTTTGTTTCGACCATATCCCACGAGGTTCAGTCCATTGTGGCCATATACCGGTGAAGAAACCACCTTCAAAAAATTTCCATTCACTACCTACTAGTTCTCAAGCCCCATTATCGAACGAACTTCATGTTATCTGTCTAGTACTTATCTGGACTAGGTAGAGGTAAATAGACGGAGATTTCAGATAGCCACCTTCGAACCAAGCACGTGTCTACTCAGATATATCAGTCCAGAAACTATTTTGTGTGAGGATTTAAGTTAGTGAATCGGTGAATGACTGAAACTCAACCCGCCAATGGAGATGGACACAGCGCAATTCAAACTGTTCCATGGTCAAACGGACACCAAATGTTAATCGTAAGTTAGTCCATGATATTCACCATCAAACCGGCCTTCAGCGGTGTGCGTTTACGTCTTTGTTTGGACACTTCAGATGAAAAAATTTCCAAGCCGTTTTGCTTATTAGCAATCAGGGTTTATCGTCAATGCCGTTGTGGGACTTACAGAGACCTCCTTTGTGTTTCAACGGCAGCTGTTTATTTGCGCACAACGGTAAGCAAGTTTCTCATTTGTATACAGTCACTGTGAAAGTTATTTTAAGATGCACAGTAACCACAGTCGTAAAACAAATCACGGTAACAATTGTTTTCCAGCCCGAATGTTTTCTATCGTTTTTTGTGATGACACAAAAAAAGCATATATATATTTACACACAGACATTTGCCTTCACATATTCCGTGTATTTCTGCAATAAAACATGAACCATCAGCTTTCCCATGTCTGTCGCCTACAGTCATCCCTGTTTCGTTTGTGCACACCTTCGATACTCCAAATCTATTGATATGATCGGAAAATGTATGAATGACGGTGGAAAGACCACCCCGAATAAGCTGAGATGCCCACTTCGATTTGCGTGGTCATCCCACAATTGGACACTCACGCATCATGGTCAATGATGGCTGCAAAGATAACAAGTGTATGTCTATGCAAAGAAATATAAATGGAACGACATTTTCACACCTTGCTGAGGTCAACAACTTACAAGGTTTAAAACAGTTCGTTCCCTTCAGAAGTTTGAACAAAACCGTTAGAACACGAAAACTGGTAGATGCAAGCATTTCGTATTGGTACTGATGAGTCAATACGAAATGCTTGCATCTACCAGTTTTCTTGTTCTAACTTACAAGGCGTAAAATTCGTGTTCGTCGTACAGGTGGTAGTGATCAAGTACCAGTTGCTAAGTAGCCAAATTATAGCAAAACAAACGAATACAACCCATGATTGGATAAAAAGACTCAGGACACCTAGGATAGAACTCGCAAGCTTTTCACGGGCGCTTGTAATGAGTGTTAGTTTACCTCAAAGCACTAGTGTCCGCGAAGTACGGCTGTTGTGGAGTTGCGAATAACTTGCTGAAACGTTATCAGCGCTCCGATAAACTAAGCAACAGGACTCAACTAAAAACTTAGGTTCAGGGTCCGTGTACATTAGCACTAGGTTGTGCGAAGAAGAGAAGAAACACACGGGTGAACAGCACGTAAAAATGGTTCAAAATCATTACTGAACAAAGTCAACTATTTTTAGCTAATATGCAATAGGAAACACTGCAGTAGCAAAATTATACGAAGATTAGAAGATCAAGACAAGATATAAATGAATACATCGATTCGCATGCACCAACCCCTTGGAAATCCTTTGCCGTAGGCGTCGATCTGTTCTGTCGACATAGTCGTCACCGTAACTACAAGTGAACTGATAGATTACAGATGAGACAAAACATTTCGGTTGGTCACGATTATGAACAAACTGAACGAAAGACTTAGTTGCAAGCTTCAACCGCAATTCGGTCACAGGATATGTACGAGTTAGAGCAGACTGTGATTTTCGGACTACGTCAGTTGTGGTACTGCTTCTCAGGAACCGTACTCGCGGCAGTCCTGATCAGTCTTTTCTGACTGTGAATATTGACAAACCCTGGGGTATCCGGTTGTGAACAGCATCTCTTCAACCCTCTTCTGTCCTTGCCAGCAGTCATCGTGTAGGTTGCCGTACTATGAAACAGGATTTGCATCAGACGCCGTTTTCAGTAATTAAAAATCTACGCAGCCTAACTGGACATGATGTTCACCATCATCCGAATCACACCAATAAAACATTGCTATCGCTTAATGCCAAATCTTATATCATTTATGAATTTTCCAGTGAGTGCCGGGCATTTACTTAGGTTGGCAGAGGGACAATGAAGCAATCGGTGCAACGAACACACTTCCCGTTTGAGTCTGTTAAACGGTCGTAGGTATCACAGTGCCGGAGTCGATTCAAAATGTGACAAGTCAAAAGGAACCGGCGTCGTTGATCGCTCGACCCTTGTTGACATGTCCATTCCAACTGAAACTGAAGAAAGCAGTATTTCGGAAATGTTACATAACAAAAATCCGAAGCTTCTCCGCTGCACGGAGGCGGTAGCAATTGACAATAGGAAGCCACCCATCAACTTACAGAAAGACTTGTTCGTCAGTACCAGATTGTCCTGGTAACTGATGTGCATTGATATGTATCAGTGTGCGTGTAATTGTGTGATTGTTGATTTTGTTGTTTGGCTTCACAATGTCCATTGAACTCTGCTAATATAAACCCGAAGACTGCATATACACCTGTTGAGGTGCAGCGAAATATGCTCGAGGGATACATTGTGCAGCAAACTGTTCCCGACCTCTCTGTTCAGTTGTAACTGTAACGGGTGGGCGTGTAGACATAACGAAGCTGTGCGAGCAGACCGTGCTTGAACACGTCTGGTTAGTCGCCTTTGTAAAAAGGTTCCATGCGATAATTTACTTTTTCAGTTTAATTTCATCACCTATCTTCACACTGGTTTCGTTAGATGGCACGGACCAGTCAAAAAATTGTATTACTAATGAGTAGTTCGGCAGGTTTTATGATTTGGATGAGCCCGTATTGTGAAAAATCAGGGTTTCATCTGGATTGAAACCAGCGACCTGCCCCTCTCACTGTCTCATATTGAATCCACTAGATTATGCAAGGGATCGACCGCCCGACAGAGCCCAATGTGAAATTTTGCGAGCTTTCAACGTGGCCTCGTAGCTTAACTGGCACAGCGATTGCCACGTTTTTGCATACTGTTTATATTGCTGGTTCCACTCCAGCCGGATTTCTGATTTTTCACTATTCGGTCTTGTCTAAGTCAAAAAGCTGTCTATGTCTCCGATTCCCTTATGACGGGATAAATTGCAGACACTAGTCCCCTTGACTTGGCGGCTACTCGGAAGGGCACGTACACCCCACGTGTGTAAATTCTATCAGTTCTTTTGATGTAAACTCAGATGTTTCCACCGCCAAACACTGGATGAAAATGGAATTTATAAAGTGAAAATCCTATAAACTAGTGTAGTCATGTCGCGACGGTCATGCTGCAGCACGACAAATCATATTTACTCGCAGAACGAGGGCTCCGATTAACATAGATATGAGTATTATGGAACGGGAATACATTTTGGCGATGGGCTTGGTCTTCACAAGCGTCATATCTAGTCTGAGATCGATCGGCTTCACCTGCAGTTTCTACTGTTCATCAACCATCGCTGGATTCATTAGGGAAGCTGTGCCAGTGCGATCTCGATTACATTAGACAGTGATGACAGATTGTCGTTGCACAACCGGTTGGTAAAACTTATTCGTGATTGGCTATATGATATTAAAATAGACGCCTCCAACATCTGCATAATATGATGACCGATGTGGATGCCAGCAGGCCGCAAGTATAACTCAGTGTCTCGGATGAAGTTGATTAACGTTTGTGTAATCGTTGGAAGTCTGTTCACTGGAGGTATTTTAAAGGATCAGTCTAGATATGACTATGAATTTGCAAACAACTGGGTACTACAGTTTCATTTGAGAAACAGTTCTAGTGGTTCTAACGAACGGTCCCACATAACCATCTTCAGAAACCACGCTTGTCCTCAACATGCGCAACCACGGAAACTTCACAAAACAGTGGATGATGAGGATTCTGCATTCATCTTTGGTTGTTAGCACAAGCTACGTCCGGCTGATTATGTCCGTCCTGCGGGACTGATCGATTACTAGACAGATCGTGTTTATTCTGAACCAGTGGTTACTCCTTTTGCGACACGGCATACTTACGACGTAAATTATATGGGCTTAAGTCCATCGATCTGGTCTCTTCTAAATGTGGCATCGTGCCCGTCCGAACAGCTGTTAGATCAGATAGTATGGATGTGGTCCAAATGAGACAACAGCATGGTTGTGTGCTTCTAGATCGTTTTGACTTATTGCTCACATCAGCTGTTTTTGACTGTCCTGGAAGAGGCTTATTTCCAACTCCTCATAGGTATCCTGAAGCTCTCCCGACTTGAAGGTAATTAGTGCTTTGTTGACGTCGGTATGAGTTCTCTTTTGGATACTGCCAATGGTTGGGGTGCAACGAGCCCTACCTTGCGCCTCTGCAATTGGGTCCTTTCCGTTTCAACGGCACCGTCATGGCAACCAACTTACCTCTTTGTGTTCAACGCACCACCCACTAGGCCATTTTCCATTTTACCAAAATATCCGTCGTTTTGACCAAAGCCTCTGACTAGGCACTGTATGAGGCAAACTTATACTCTGCTAAGGTATTTTATTCAACGGCCCTCCTGATGCAGCTAAGTACCACTACCTGCACACTGGCTGTAGCTAAACTTGACTACACAATACCACAGCCCGTAGGCTGCTTTCAGCATGGGGAAACTTTATTTACAATGAGAAGAATACAGGCAGTTTTTGAAGGCAAGGCTGTTGCTGGTATGATTGGTAGCATTTTGTCCGAATTTGCGAAAGTTGACGCGATCGTCCACGTTGGCGACCACATTCTTCTAGGTGAGAACCACGAAGGTTTGTGTGATAAACCACAGTGCGCAATAAGTGTAACTGACTGGGCTGGTATGAAGACCAGCAGCACCGAAAGTTATCCCAAATGCTAAGTAACGACGACAAAAAGCGCAAGTACACTACACTACGGAAGTATCTAATCTGTTTCCGGGGCAAGCAGTTCTATAACTGTGAGTCAGATGACCAATTCTACCTTCATAGGGTATGCTACAAATTGCGATGTCTGGTATAAAGTAATCGCGTGATGTCCAGTGTTTTCGAAAATATATCAAATATTCCCAAACTCAAGCCGATGACCGACCATCCGTATGAGCGCTTGCTGTTCAGGTTTACAATCAGTTCTAGTGACCACCAACAGCCGAAGTCGACTTGGTTGGCTTCATCGGCACCACGCACTTCGGATGGATCGGACCCACGAATAAACGTCGGATCGTAGACCATTCAGTTGTCCACCAGGCCATGACGTTACCGTCACGTTGTTTGCAAAAACCGCCGTCAAGGCACTTATGGGGTTGTGATGGGTGCTTTTTCGTTTGCAGGTCAAACATCAACACGGCTGAATCACTCAGACTCGAGTTTCGCTCTCATTAGAGCTCGTCAGTAGTGCATATCCTTGCCACTGCCGGGACTAGAACTCCGGCCTTGCTTTTCATGAGGCAACCGTGTTTACCACTGCGCCATTGACCTCACATTAGGCACGACCGAATTATCATATGTGAACGCTCAACCACTTTCGCTTGTGAGTAATGATCAGGTTGCCCGATCGTCTCGAGAGGAGACACAGTTACTGTCTGTTAACTCCAATCGATAACCCCGCGATTAGGACTTCCTAGGCAGGTCGAAATCTCCGATCTCATTAAACCTGCTAGGCGATATTTTAGATTACTGATGAGTAGTCGGGATTTGGTTAATTTCAAGTTGAACATCACCCACAATTGATCGCAGCTGTCGCATTCCCATAGACTTTCCAGTCGGCCCCTTTCGAAAAGAAGCACTAGACTCGAGTTTCGCTCTCATTAGAGCTCGTCAGTAGTGCATATCCTTGCCGACTGGAAAGTCTATGGGAATGCGACAGCTGCGATCAATTGTGGGTGATGTTCAACTTGAAATTAACCAAATCCTCGACTACTCACCAGTAATCAGGCTATGGGACAATGAGGTACAGTAGTCAAGGAAGTTAAGCCTGTTTGATCCTCGGTCCTTTGAAGTATGCGTGACACGATTTCACAGTCAACGAATCCAATAATTCGGTTTTTGGTAAACACACAGATTCACATCCACAAAAGTACATGGTGTAATTCATTCATAGAAGATCACCTAAACGACACTCTGATTGACCCGAATGTAGCAAAATCAATGAACTCTCCAATATACACTCGTTCTGAATAGATTGCTCTTTCCGAGGAAGCTTCTTCACCGAAAGATGCCTGAGTTTTTCACGTCGCTCTAATCACCTCTTACAAAATTTACAGTGAGATATTTGGTTGTCAGGATACCTCCAACGCTGAGAGAAAAACAAAATTGGACTAATGTGTACCAGTTACCGTATATCTGGATTACGCCGTCAATTCGAACATTTTGTCGCCTAATCAGTTCTGCTCAGTATGGCTGTGGCATTATCTGCATCTTCTTTGATGATAATGAAGTTTCATTCAGCCCAAACATTTAAATTTGTTCCATTTTGTACTGGAATATGGTAACTCTTTTGTTCACACTTATCGGCTGCAACCAGCTGTTATCTACATCTTTTAGTGTTTACTTATCAAACGCTGGTTCAGCGTCTCAACTAAGTGGGACCTAAGGATGGCACAATTTAAGGTTTCTAATTTAGGTTCAATTTGCCGGAAAAGTAAATTGCATATTGTAATTCACTGGTAAAAGGACGCGAGGACACCGAATGCCTTGTAGTAGAACAAACGATTGAAATTTTTTGAAGTTATGAGTCTGGTTTTATTCAACAAGCTCTCTGTGAACTGAAGCCTTAGTCACCAGTCGTCGAATTGTCCACCTAACAACAGAGCCCGTGGAATTCTAAACATGTGCCATTCATGTTTTCTTATATCACTACAACTTTTTGTGTCCTAGTAAGTAAGATATTTCAAAGACGCCTCACAATCAAATTTAGTAGTTTTCTACGACACCGTGAAAGATTAGTGATAAAGCTTTATGATCAACGTTTGTTCAAAGAAAAAATATTGAATACACCGATGACTCACCCCATTCGCCTCAACTTTAGTTAAACAAACCAGTAAGTGTAATATGTTTTCAACAAGAGGCCCAAAAGCCCATATAATTAGTCAGAAACTGTGGTTCCTTGTTAGTCTGTCAAATGTGCCTAATTGTGTCTAATTGGTAGGTCTTCAGATTGTCAATCGGAACCTTCCTTATTCATGAATTGAAAATAAGTAGTCGTATTTCGACGTAAAAGGGTGTCTGCAAGATACGTTGCAACAATATTAGGGATTTTATTCATCTGAGAAGAAACAAATCTGTTTCAGTTTCGGTCCCACGCTGACATATTAGGCAAGCACCAATAACTCAGTAGACAATATCCTTGCAGCTCGGGGAATATTAAAGTTTACAGGAATGAACACTTTCGTTCGACTAGTTTAAAGAACGCTATCAGCCTTAGCAGTAAATTCGCCGTAAACTCAAGCTAGTAAAAAATAAATTTTCGTGGTATCTGAATAACGGAGCACAAAGTGTAATAATGCCAATCACAGAGTGTAGGTCAGCCCCAAACCACATCAAAATCAGTTGACTTGTTAGGTTACCTTCCAACAAGTAAACTTAGCTCATATAAATTTGAAATAATGAACGAGCCTAAAGTGAGAGCCATCGCATTCCATAGACTATCCAGTCGGCCCCTTTCGAAAAGAAGCACTAGACTCGAGTTTCGCTCTCATTAGAGCTCGTCAGTAGTGCATATCCTTGCCACTGCCGGGACTAGAACTCCGGCCACGCTTTCATGAGGCATGAGGGTCGACTGGAATGTCTATGGGAATGCGACAGCTGCGATCAATTGTGGGTGATGTTCAACTTGAAATTAATCAAATCCTCGACTACTCACCAGTAATCTAAAATATCGCCTAGCAGGTTTAATGAGATCGGAGATTTCGACCTGTCTAGGAAGTCCTAATCGCGGGGTTATCGATTGGAGTTAACAGACAGTAACTGTGTCTCCTATCGAGACGATCGGGCAACCTGATCATTACTCACAAGCGAAAGTGGTTGAGCGTTCACATATGATAATTCGGTCGTGCCTAATGTGAGAAGTTAGTCGTGCTCAATGTGAGCTGAATAGCGCAGTGGTCAACACGGTTGCCTCATGAAAGCGTGGCCGGAATTCTAGTCCCGGCAGTGGCAAGGATATGCACTATGACGAGCTCTAATGAGAGGAAACTCGACCCTAGTGCTTCCGCTGTCCGAAAGGGGTTGACTGGAAAATATATAGGAATGTGACAGTTGCGATCAATTCAGGGCGATGGTCAATCTTTTCGTTGACTTAGTTGTACGCTGCTCGACATGTCGCACTTGTATGGGTTTGGTAAACTTCCCAAATCAGGTGGCACACAAATCTTCAAGAGCATCACGGGAGAGTAACTCACGGACTTAGCCCAGTGATCTTAGGGAAATTGGTGACAGCTGGTTTGACAGTTCACTCTGGTTCTCTATTGATTCCGCTGCGTGTTCTGCAAATACAATCCTCGACTGAGGCTCCTCTGCGAATATTGTCATCGAATAGGCAGAAATCATAACAATCTGGAGCTCATCTTGTCCGTAGATCACACCTGGCATACAGTCATATTCCGATTTACGCTCCAGTGAATATAATGGAGAGAATGAAGTATGCGATAATTCCCAGCGATGAATTCTATTCTATCGAATAGTATCATGTGGTAGACCTTGCCGTGGCAAGTTTGCTCATCGAGCCATTTATAGATGAAGAATGAATGTGGTAGTAAGTCATACTCGTCTTAGCCAAATGGAAATGCCACCTGTTCCAATATGTGCGAGGCAAGAAAACTATATTAACACTTAGTTGAAGAGTTCTAGAAATTGCGTTTACTGACGCAATTTTTTAGTCTAACACCTCGTAACGTATACTATAATACATTCCAGATAATGTCATATTTCTCAACTTGGCCGATACAGAAGCAGCATGAGGTTCATTCCCTGAGGCTATAAACGTGCACCTTTACTCTGCTACGCTATAAAGTGTATTCGTTATCAACGTGAAGTGTGTTCGATCATAGATCCGCTTAGAGTTCTCTGGTTGTACCGAACAGATCATACCAGGATGGTGATGTGTTTAAGGGGTCGTGAATTCAACTAGCGCAACAAGTAACTTGGGTCTGACGCAAACGTCTTCCCGAGCACCAGATGACTAGACTGTGCCAAGTTAAGACAGCAATCCAAATATCCAATAACGCTATGAGTTCCAAAGTCATGGTGGAGCAACTGCTCAGTTTGTTTTCCCATTACTGTCATGAAGGTCACTAACGCCAGTGCTCAGATTAAGTAATAAGTGAAAGTGATATTGCCAGATTCTGAACGATTCTCCTGTGAAAACACAACGTTAATCGTGTACTGTGATATTTAACCACGATCGCGAACAGTCAAAATGTGGTGCTCTGATGAGTGTCGAAACAATGGAGACCACAACACAAAACGTGAATCCGGTGACCAAACAAGATCTCTGAGGATACCGACACGTGCGAACTGCGTGGCTTCTGAACAGCACATTGCACTTTTATAAAGCCCTTTAAACGGACATCCATGGTTATTATTTCAACTATAATATTAAATGTTTTCTGTACACACTACTTTTGTCTGCCACATCACTAACGCCATCTCAACCGGGTTAATTTTGCGCAGTATTAATTGCAAATATGTTTCAGTTCAAGTCAAGTTCTCTCTCCGAGTATTTCATCTGCAATACGCAATACACCCAACACGGTTAATCTTGAGTAAATAAGTGAACAAGATAAACGTTTCATGGATTTCCATCAAGTCAGTGAGACGGTAAAGTAGGAAACCTATGCTTTTTTTAAGCTATATCAGGCTGTTAACTTTACGAAATTCTGACGCAAATTTGTCAGTGTTTATTAGAAACAAGAATCATATCGTCCCTTTATGAACAATAGGGCGTAAAACTGGTGATTTCTTATGCTTCTTTCTCAGGTTAGTAGAGCTGCCGAAATTATAAAATACGGGTTTTGCCAGACGAGATCGTTAATTACAATAACAAGATCTATATTTAGACCGCTGGAAGAAAGTATCTAAAAAACCGTCTTGGTTCCACTTAGAAAATAGTTACTTAGCTGTACAATTGATAGGGATGACTAGACCGCGACCACGGGAGTCACGCGTTTTGAACGAAATTCGTTTGACAACACGAAAGTGTATTACACAACCGATTGGCAATTGACCCGGTTGCGAATAATATGCATTGCAGGACCGAGTTCAGCTGACGGGGTAGGTTCTTGTGGACAGTACAAAATGATTCCTCCATGTCGTCTCCGTAAGTACGGTTTACTAGATTTGTGGTTATTATACCGGCGAGTGTGTTAATTTCTGTTAGACGATGCTGCATAATGTCCTTTTTATTTTGCTGTTTCTGCACAATCATTTTGGTCACTCAGCCAATTGATACCGATGCATTTAGCACGCTATTGACATTCCCCGTTCGAAAGTAATGAGGTTAAATCGAGACTTCTGGCCACTAACGGCCCTTGTACGCGGCAACTCAGTTTTGAATATGATAAAAAAGGATATTTGTTTAAGTTTTGTGGATAAGAAAGCTGACTGCTCAACACTTTCACGCGCAGAACAAGCACGGTTCTCTGGAAGGGTCCTTGGGGTTACCTACGTTTTTACCTGTATGTACATATTTAAATCTGCGAACGAACCTTTTTCACAATTAGATGTAACGACTGTATGAATGTTGCACCTGCACAAGAGATTCACATAAGAAAAGTGGGTAGATGTAAGGTGTAAGCGTAAAATTTCAAATTCAGAAAACCGTAGCTATGCTTGCACCTGTTCTTGTTGCAGCTGTGTCATTGTTTATGCATGCACCATCGGAATGTATATCTGACTGAGACGATCACCTGCTGAGATAAACCAAATCAAGTCGCAACTGGAGGTGGTATTCCGGATTTTACTAAGAAATCGCTGATCACGTTAAATACAGTTGTGTGATTGTTAGTACCATCTTGTATGATGCAAGACGAACGGGGATGCCATTTAACGTTTGATGACAATTTCAACTGGCTACTGATATGCAGTACAATGCACTGATCTACGGGAAAGGTCACTACGAATTTCGATATCAGATACAGTGGTGGCAAGTGTTAGCAATATTCGACCGACTCAAAATTACCGCCCACTCTTAGATTAATCTGTGGTGAATCTCCCAGACTTTCTGTTACTACTGTACCTTTTTCCATACTGGTTTCTCTTTTAGGCATAAGAATGTATCTTTCTGTGTAAAAGCCTTTCGTTTTAGGGCAGTAGAATTTCTCCATTGTATTTTCAGGCTATGGAAGTGGTTTATGATTGGTCTAGTGGAGTCATGTTTTGCAGTCTTTTTGATTCCGACTGCACGCATTGGCTGCTGCGATAAGGCGATGTTCGAGAGAACACCCTAGTTGTCAAACCCGTCATGTGGTCCAATCGGGTATAGAGTCCAGCCCATAGGGGGCAGAGAGCACGAACCAATGAATGTCGTCAATCATCCTGTGACCTACAACACGGGTGCAGTCAAGTGGCTTCGTAAGCATGTTTTAGTATGTCAAAATCAGTCATGGGTGACAGACGCAAGTACAGCCGCATCAGTCCCGATACGCGCAGGCGCATTATTGAAGCTTTCGAAAGAGATGATGAGTTATGCATGGTAGCTCGTCTAAATGGAGTCAGTTGCAAGACCGCGTATTGGTAGCTCCATAACGATTGTAGTAGTGGTATGAAAGAAGTAAGCCTCGTAGTTAGAATGCTACGTGTTAATGAGTAACGAAAAGTGGCAATCGATAAAAGACTAAACACAACAATGGTATGATCAAACTCTTCTGATAAGAAAACATGAACAACTTTACTTGAATACTATATCAAATGCATATATCGTTGGCAATGAGGAAAGTTGTAACCGATTACCAAGTAGATAGCTTATTTCTTCCCGCTAGCACTTCACAAAGCTGTGATAAAAGCGAATGACTCAGTCAGACTGCACGATCCGGAGCTTAGAATGTTTTCTAACAAGGCAGCGGGACCGTGACTCGACTATCGTGTTGCACGCATCAGCTGAAGATCAAAAGACTGATTATGACAAGAACAGAAACCCAACAATGGTGTTTCAAGTCTCAAGCTGAATGGGTGCATATGGAAGCCCTTGCGATCCCCACATACCCGGTGTGTCAACAGTAACGATGGCATCGACTTTTTGTTCACTCGGATGTGTCTAACCACAAGTCTCGATAAACATTATATCGCAGCACGGCATAGACCGGCGATAGCGACAAAGGTCATGTCAGACGGTCTGCTCATTCAGTTGCCCTTAGTGACCTCACGAACATGCCCTAACACAAGTAGGCAGACGACAGGGCACGCAATTGACGATTAACTGATAGATAATGACGAATACACAAAACGGACGCACGATCGAATTAGTTATCTACTGACATGTTTTACGTGTGTAGCTATTTGATCAAACATTTTCCCAGATAAACTTTGACTGAAGAAGCCGAAACATTGGAGTTAAAAATCACTCAGTTAGACAGATGAATCACTGACCCCTTAGATAGTCTATTCGTCACCACCTGACCTACTTCGCCGAAAATATTTTCGGTTCTCTTGCTTAACTGTCAACTAGGTACTGTTCAACACTAGTCAAAATAAGTAAGAACTTATCTTCTAATGCACTGAGAAAAAGTCGTGGAGCACTGACAAATGTCAGTTATTCGTAAGTCCAATGATCCTAACTTTGTGGTCTAGTGTTGATGGTATCAGAGGCAGAATGTTGTTCCCATCTCATGTTCTCATCCCAATTGTACAAGTCACTACAAACAACTGACCACTTAGGCACGTAGTGGTGAAAGAGGAGATATCAGACCACACGTGATTTGGTTGGTGCAGGAACGAGAGCTGTGAAGAACAATGCAGTCCCTCGAGCTTCTTTGTCAGGTTGTTACTCTAGAGGCAATTTAGTGAAGCATACATAAAATAAATAAGCATCGATTAACGCAAATGTATAATCGGCAGATTACATCCACAATTTCACTTGACTCTAGGGAGGATTTCAAAAATTTTTGTGACAGTTTCCATAACGAATCAAAATATAATGGATCCCATCGGAGTTCCTTTCAAATACTTGTAGATTTCTGAGATTGTGGTTTTTATATAGATTGAAAATCATCTACACTTGATCCTAACGGTCGCATTTCCACAGATATTCCAGTTGGTGCCGTAGATTTGTCTATTTTCCATCTTAAGCAGACAAATATGCAAAATTTCATAATGTTGCAGGTACCGTTCGATTTCGGCGATCCACTTGGCCAGAATTTTTCCCCCAATAGTCATTGGAGTGTTCCATTAGCCAAGATAAAGTTAGTCAATGTGAAAAGAAATGTAACAACAACTGAAATCATGGACTCCTCTTGTAATTTGATGTTCCTTTAGTTTGTATCGGGATTTCGAGCATTGTTAATAGATTGTAACGATCAATCGATGAAGTATCGTAGGCTTTTCCATAGGTCTTTAGCCGGACCGTATAGTGAATTTCTGCGTGTGGATACTATTTGTTTTTGTACCCTCAGTATGAGTAGTTGTGAAATGTTCGCATCACATGCAAGCATTTCCCAACGATCGTGTGACCTCCGGCTTTTAGTGTGTCATTGATTGTGTAGGAAGATCAGCATTCTTTAGATGGTAGTTATTTGTGTCGTTGAGCAATTGCTGTGCTCTCCAGATATAATCAGCTTGGACCATGACAATTGCCATTCAGCTCGTACTAGTTGGAAAAACAACTACGTTATCATCTTTTTTTTTAGTTTGTGCAGTGCTTCGTCGGTTTTGATAATGGTATACAGGTGTTCATTGCAATTTACTTCTGTGACAACAGCTTGTCAAATTTGTTGTTATGCTTTCCTTGATGATTTGTTGGAATCCACTGTGTATTGCAAGTTGGCTAAATATTATTCGTCTGTTACATCTTTCTTGTTAAACCTGACCTCATCAACAGGGACACCTAGTTCTTTGGACAACATTTTGTTTGACACCTGCTTGCTCGAAGCGTTGCTGCTAGAGTCTGTATTCTTTAACAGTTCTGGTAGAGTTATCTTCAGTACAATTCTCTTTTCAATTGTGCAGTTATTGTGCTTTTGATTTATCGGTGCAACTAACTACTCAGAATGTTATTCATCGTTTAGTTGTTTAATGTTTTCTCTTTTAGCTGTGATAATATTTTGTAACATTGTAAACGAATGTACGCGTCAGTGATTAAAGTGCATATTGTACATTTCTTTTTCTGTCTGGTTATCGTACAGTCTTGAGAGTGATTGACTGATGCTATGTAGATAATGCTGGGTAGCAGAACATTTTGAAGCAGGCACCCACGGAGAAAAGATAATTATTCACGCCTGGAAGCTCTTCCGCACGTAAAGTTATTCCAGCGGCGATAGGTTGTTGGGTGTTGTGCGTCCGTGTGGGTTTGTGACTGTTAAAAATAGTAATGAATTTGGTGGCTTAGATTAGTGGACTGAATGTTCGCTTGTTCGTTAATTTTGGCATTTAGATAGCGAAGGTTTCACCAAAAGACGAGATGGAAAAACTATGTATATAGATAATGTTTGAAGTGATAACCTGTCTTCGTTATAGAATAATTGTAGGCGTGATGAGCTTGATGCGACAAACCCCCATTATATACGGCGGATATTTCATTCGCATGATATAAACCAATTACACATGGTTTTCGTTTCGAATCTAAATTAAAGAACGCATTACATTCGTGGAAGTGTTCATGATCGAGAAAAAATTGACAAAGGAAATGGCTGTCCTTATGTGCTGTCAGAAAATGACATCAGTCCCAAAAGAGATTGAAAAGAGAGACCTACTTGACATTTTGTAGACATTGTAGTTCTTCAACGTTTATGTTCGCTTTGTACATTATTAGAAATAGCATTCTTTTATTAGCAGAATCGTATGCTGTAGGATGCTTTTATTGGACGTCTACTAACGCGATAATTTTTCAAGGTCCAATCTTAAAATCTGCCTTTACTCACCAGTTTCCTAAAAGTTCCCTGTACAAAGTTGAATTGTTTAGGCGCGCTAATAATAATAACGTTCAACTAAAACTGTGAGATATGATCATCACGAAGCTTTTTAATCCAGAACTTTGATAATAACATTAGGCATCTTATTTTAAATCGTAAGCCACATCCCCTCGGTCAATCCTTCTATTTCTCAGGAAGGACAATCGATATAACTGCACCTGGCAGTAGAACACTACATCGAACTCGTTTTTCCTAATTACTTTCACAGAGTTGTTTCAAAAATATTAATTTGTTGCACATAACAACTGAAAGACTGTCAGGCCAAACTGCGAAAACGCAGATTTTTAAAATGGAATTTTACGGAGGTAATTTGGTGATTAACAAAAAATGACGGAAGGAAAATTTTACAATCGACCTAGTTTGTTATGTTGTATTTGTTGTTGTGGTTGTTTAACGTCAAAAGGCTACACAGAGTTCAAATGTATTAAGAAGCGTACAGCCTTGAACAATCACCCAGCTCAAAATTTAACCGACAGCACAGGGAATAAACTTGGCTTGGTCTCAGTTCCATATGACCACTTGGAGTGCACACATCATGTCCGCCTAATACCACTAGGAGGTAAACTGATCGATTTGAGAAGGAGGGTTGTGTGAGTGAACATCTGAAGGATTTCCAAAAAAGTCCAGAGGTTGACGGTGATGTCACACGTCATTCGAGAAGACCAATGTATATCGTTTTGGGAAGGACGGGGAGACAAGCATTTCACCACAGACCATAAAGTAGGGAAGTTCAGAGGTGACGTTCACTGTATCGTAGGGCATTTTCATGTGCAATTCAAAAACTGAACCCCATGTCTCGGTAAGGATTGTACCGTGAGCGTTAAACAAATTCACGTAGTAGAAACATACGGAAATTTTTATAATCTCGTGACAAATGCTGCCTCGCTGATTAAGGGCGTGTTACCGAAGAACGGCAATGTCGTTGAAACACGCAAGCAACCAGTGTCCGCAGTCGCAAGACACATCCTGACCACTGGTCACGTCATCGACCCGACCTGTGCATTCAGAATCTTGTTACGTCATCCGCAATCAATCGACTGAAGCCGGCCTGTGTGTTCAGAAACAATTGTTCGTGAGCTTGACCCTGCCCTGGACTTAGTGACCTTTCCTAACCCATCAATCGACTATGTATTCCACCCACCCCTAACTGTTCGATATAAAAAACCGTTTCATGTTATTGTAAATTTGGTACTGATGAGTCAATACGAAATGCTTGCATCTACCAGTTTTCGTGTTCTAACGGTTTTGTTCAAACTTCTGAAGGGAACGAACTGTTTTACACTATAATGTTGCCAATTTTGAAGCTTAGTTTATTGTGGAAGTAAGCAAATTGGCGAATAACATTATGAGACTAACCGCTAGACAACTGTTCTTTACAAATTATAATTGCTGTATGTTTATCGGCAGAGTAAAGATCGAAGCAGATCAGAGAATAGCATGTATTAAAAACTGTTTGTTACCACTGCATAATTGACATTGGTGAGCACATTTTGCGTTAGTTGAGAGGACTCAAAGAGCAGCCTGTTTACAACCGTACTACGGCATCTTGTAACCATTATGATCAACTGGTAGAGTAGAATTAAATCTTTTTGAATTGCTTGTTCGAGTCAAGCTATGGAGCAGTCACTTGGTTAACTTTGGTTAATATAACCGAAGACAGTAAACCCAATGCGATGGCAAAATGCGGATCAAGAACAGGCTTATATAATGCGGGCGACTTTTCAACGATAATCGCAACGGACGAGAAAGATGACGTCAAGCTTTAAATATGCCAGTAACAACACGACGTGACCAGAGGAAATCATCATAACATACGGCGCCTGAGTGAAACCAGTGACAATCACTAGTTCGGAGATAGTCAACAGCTTCCAGTAAACCTTATCATGGTATGACAAAACCATACTCATTCCCTTTGTTCGTTGTTATTGGCAACATCGCACTGTCCGTACACTTCATTAATCAGTCCTCCAACGCGCCTTTCAATCAAATACGTTTGTATTGCTAACAAGTAGTTTCACTCATTTATTAATTTTTAAGAGGGCCAATTGCATAAAACCTGGGATTCGGTTGGATCTGAACCAAAGAAAAAACGATATGCTTAGCTGCAGCAAACACTGTACCAGCTGAGCTAAACGGCAACACCGGAAGCTCAGAAATTTCACACTTTCAATGCCCTGCTCACCTATCTCTCAGTATCATAGGGAATACACTAAATGATCCGGGAGGTTGACCGGCCAAATACGATTTCTCGGTCAGTCCACGTTGGAATCTAACATCCGTTATTTGGAGGGTTCCATATGACTATTGGTTGGGTGGGTTACCGGGTACAAAATTGATGTTTCTGAGGTTCCGGCGTCACTTGGAAGCCTCATCTGACAAAGCATTTTGCGAGCTTGGACACGCTGTTTTGTCGCTGATTCAAATCCAGCGGAAATCCATATCTTTCGCTATAGGGTCTCTTTTAAATATGTTTGTACTTCACAAAAAAATGCTCATCATAACACACCAAAATTACACCAGGCTTAATTCCGTTTCTGGAGGCACGTTCCTTAAGCAACTACTAGTGTCAAATACCATAAACAACCCAGCATAAGCGACGTTCACAGTATAAATGATAGGGTGGCCACGATGAGGTGTGATTAACATTTTCTCACCAAGTAAGTGCTGTGGATGTGAAAATTGGAGTTGAGTAAGCGTTTGCATTAATATGACTGGTAATTTGCGGACACATAACAGATTCAAATATCTACTTATTGAGGTTGAGTTATACAAGCGTTACCTGTTTACTGGGACAAACAAGGAGGCAAAAACCTACATGACTAACCAATAGATCATGAATAATCACTCGAAAATCATATGCGAATAAATGTTGAAGCCACATTCCGCCATTTATAGAAAGCTATTAAAAAATTGTTTATGCATTTGCTTGTACACATGGGTTGATCATATTGTTTATTTCGAACCATTCAGTGATTGCCACGCGTTTCAAAATGGAGGTGTAGGCCGTTCAAGTTGGCAACCAAAACACCTTTGCCTCAAATCGAAACGCATGACAGGTATTGTATAGTGCTTACTCATCTCAGCTTCAACACTGTTTACCCATCAGTAACAACAAAAGGAATATCGTTTTCTGTAAGACAAATAGGCAGGTGTGTGGCTCAAAAGATATACACGGTTGCAGTCTGCCAGACCGATCGTATTGAATTCATCCAATAGATCCAGGTATCGAGTTGACCGGTCTTGAAAGTTTCCTGGTTGCTCTTCGGCGGTTTGGTTTATCTTTAGTTATTCTGGTATGGCTTTGTAAGCTGTTGATTTCGGGTGTACCACGAGTGGAGCTTCAGTAATGCTAATTCAAGCGAACGTAGTGGGTACTCATATTTGCACCAGAGCAGATCCAACGTTGAAAGAAAATGACATGGAAATAGCGTCGGACAAATTCAGTTTATCGTAGGGGTGTGTCATCCTGCTGGAATCACGAAAACATTTTATTACTAGATGCTACTCTACGCGTAGTGGAAATCAATTATTTTTCGAGCACTCTGCATTATGATGCGCTTCCATAACTATTGTACTTATTCAACTGTGGAATTCTTCTGAGACAGAAACGTGTGATGATACGTTTATACTGAGCAGGCCAGCACATCAACTAGGATACTCAGTAACCGAAAATCAAAAGTCTGAGAAGTGTGCACACCGGTTACCTTCCTTCTCCTGGTCCCTAGATTTAACACTGGAATCTGGTTTTATAAGGTCCTAAAATCCTTCTAGACAAGTGCTGTTTTTGGTCGTTTCCGATTCATCATCTAGATGTGTATAGATAAACCCGATTCACCTTTTTGTTGGTAGTAGCTTTAATTTTTATTGTGGCCACCCAGAAAACACAGCGTTTGGTGGCCAAAATTAATCTGCTTGGGAGGTTTAACACATGGGTATCTACTCCGGGAAACATGTTTACCACCGTTAGGGATGAGTCACCCAAACGAGAGATAAACATCCTCAACTTTTAGGTCACGTGAGATGTGTGGTCTATTAAATTATTTTTGTCACCATTGTTTTCAAACGTTGAAAGCGAGATGTCGGGCTTTCTACTAATCTTTTGTTCGGCACTCGACCACTGTCACCTCATCATTCAAAACCTCGACTTCGTAAAATCAAAACAGGCTCACTGACTCAGTACTCTTGGATTTTAAGCAACATCAAGTGTGGGCACTAGTGGACGGTTGTTGACAAATCGCTCAAAGTGTACAACATATATATAGTGAGCGCCTGTTTGCTGCTAACTTGTTGTGTCACGGAACAGGTGTTCGTTGAATCGTTCTAATTAGTGGTTCGTATGTATTTCTGTTTGGGACATCGCAGTTGTGTAAATGACACTATCGTGAGCCTGATCTACCACCTATGGGTTTTCGTATGTATTTCATCGATGACGGGCTCGGGGATGGCTCAAGCAGCGGTTAGTGTTGAGGTATAGCATACAATCAGCAGTTTTCTCATGATCCAAGAGTTATGGCTTCAGCCCTGAATTTGCCTTTATAGAGTTCAACCACTGTCACAATATATGGCATATGATGCAACTTGTCTCGTCGTAAACCTCATACGCGCAGGCACGAACGACGAACTTGACATCGAGTTGGCGGTCTTCAAGGAAAAACAGGAACCTTGAAGTTGATGAGCACACAATCATAACGCATACGTTCGTTTCTACCTATTTTCGGATTGAATAAGCCCAAATAGGCCACATTGGTGTACTTTAATTTATACCCATCAGCAATCAATGTGTCAGCTGGTAACGGCTCCGGCAGTCGCTGGTATGATTTAGAAAACAGTAGTTTGCACCCACATCACTTACTGGCAACGAACTGCACAGACACCGTTCCATTTGACACCCAATATAGATCTCAGCCTGATGCAAGTACATGTGTGACACCCATGAAACATTCTATCTGGTGGTAGCTCTAAACCATAAGTTCTGAAGCAATATCGTGTGACTGTGAAGTGACATACTTCATATCGTCTATGTAGGCGTAACCACCTACTCTCTCCCTGAAATATGATAGGCTGTTAATTAGTACTGATCATACCCGAGACAGACTGTTTATACGTCTTCTGACACTGGGGCTGAC
>LOND01003174.1:0-30000 GCA_014220965.1 Paragonimus kellicotti | reverse complement strand
AATATCTGCACTGTTGAGGGTCAGCGTCTTTAACGCCCGTACTGATCTAGGGACTCCACTGAGTGTGAGATAAACGCCAAAACTTACCGTAAACGAGATACCTCAACAGTGCAGAAATTCCACCTGCTTTAGGTTTTGGATGACATCATAATATTATGAGGTATGAGTACGCATATTTGAAGAGTGGCAACAGCCACGTAACCGGCCTTGTCTGTTCAGCGAATGTTGACCATTATACTCTATATTTATCTGCAAGTATATCTGTTAATGTATCCCTTTCTGAATGTTTATGCCCTCCCCAGCGTTTTGTACCGCCGGCTCATTTGAACACTAACTGTTTCATGCGCCGTTATTGTTCACACAGTATGTATCGTAAACATAGCGACACTCCTGTGGAGATTCGAAAGAATGTTAGGTACAGAAATCTATTTTCGGGAACGACTAGTCGAAACATCTATTCGAATGCAATTTCCACGGTGAAAAATGCGACGTTCGGTTTCAATTCTCTGGGTTCCCACCGGAAGTAAGGTAGCATCAAAATTCACAGGCGGCAACCTCAAAGCGACATTGCGGTTCGGAGACTGTGGTTGGCACCTAACCTAGAAACTTCACCACACGCCTTCCAAAGCAGCCGGCACGATCGATCGTGCCGAACGCCATCACTACCCGTGCAAAAGCCGTTGCCCCCAGGGAGGATCGAACTCCCGACCCCTGGTTTACAAGACCAGTGCTCTGACCACTGAGCTATGGAGGCACGTCACCATCCGCTCTATTTCGTTTGTTCCAATAGAGATTATCTGATTTAATTTCGCCTTACCTTTCAATCAGCACTGTATTGCTGTTCGTTTAGGACTGGAAATGTGTCATTTTCAAATTATTAGCAAATTTACCTTGAATGTCTTTGTCTCGAATTTTCCCGTCATAATGCGCACTAGTAGTTTCCTTAAATTTGTAGAAAATCGGGAACACTGTGTTCGATCCAGTATAGCAAAGACCATTTTCAGCCCTCACCAGCTGCACGGCGGGAAAATCCCTAACAATGGAGCAGCGAAATTTGTCAATTCAGTTTGGTTCATATTTTCATCATATAGTTGAACCACGTATCAATAGAATGCTCATGACGTTTCCTGCTGAATGGTGAGGCATATGGTCAACATTGCTACTGCAAATCGCATATATCGTTTTAAAATTGACTCAGAGTATTGAGACGTAGTTACGTGTTGCTGTTATAAACAACAGTGGATTTGGTCGGCATGCACCAGACTTAACAAATGCGTGGTTCTCATTCTCAACTTACTGAATATGAATGCCGACTTAATCCACATTTGGCTGATGCTTACTGCATGGTATCTTTTGTTCATGTTTATGAAACGCATTGCATCGTAATATTGTCTTTTCGGTCTTGCCTGTTCAAAAATGCTGTGCATTCCTTATTGACAACTTCTGCAGTGTTCTGGCATCGAAAGTGTGGTTGTTCAGTCTTATACTTAGTGTATTGGCTGAACTAACATTCGCGTTGATGAATCGGTAACAGATACAAGCAGTATCACAGGAGCCTGTTATGATCGACTGATATGGTTCTCCTCGATTAACTCTCCATTTGAATACTTCACCTTCTTCAATTCGAGGTATCTTGTTATCACTTTCGCTTGTCTCGATATCAATTTAATAGATCCCAAGACGTTCCTCTGGGTTTCGAGAGCGAACGGCGTTTCACAGCTTATATGCGTGTGGGTCGGTTGACAGACACGGATCGATCGGCCCTTACGGAGTGGGAGGACAGATACATCAGCAGTAGGAAGTAAAAAAGACTGCCTCTGGACCCGGTTACCAGCTGATAGGGGTACACGTTAACACGTACGCGGTGAGCACTAAGAACGTGAATGTGTTCGTACGATGCAGAACTCACACGGAGGACACGTATGACAAACTGGTCTGTCAGTCGGTACATAAGCGGCCCACTGAAATTGGCATAAGCTACGACCTTCGCCGTCGTCTGAACGGCCGGATAGGTTGTGAAAGCCCTGTCTCGGATGTTAGAGTGATTGTCATCGGAGTAGATGTTTGATAGATGCCTTGACAGCTGAAGACAGGGCTGAAAGACTCAGGTTAATACCGATCGTCCATGCGATGTGGACCCCGAAGATAATCCGGAGCCCAAACCAAAGGGCTTGCCCAAAAATTAAGTCACCTAACCGGGTGAGGTTAGAGAGCGGCCTCAACACACCACCGTGATCGCAGCCATCCTAGCCGAAACGGGGGTGAGCGTGCATTTCAGGTCATGTCGCTCAGTTTCATCGTCCCAGTGTTTCAGCTGCCATAACACCGGACTGCTCACACATCTCTGTCTGCGTTTCAGCGCTGGATTAGGAACCAATTTTCATCGGTGACGGCAAATGGGCAGAGTACAAGTACGATATTTCCTTAACGCATTGTGCTATCACGATATTTTTTTCAATAAATGGTGGATACTAAAATGACACATTCATGACCGGCACAGATTTTCAAATCACTAAACGAACAATCTTCCCATGGGATCTGAAGGATGTCATGCCGTGGTTTTAGATTTACCGCGACGTTTGTGGATTCTGACGTGCCGTTGTATAGTCATGCTACCACAACGGTAGGCGTCGCTTGGTATGTCTCAGTTTTGTGGCCATTGTTATTGGGCCGTGTTGTACCACTCCCTGCCAACATGTCTTGTTTGATCATGCTATCCATATATGGGTGCCGTGATGAAAGCGGTTTGCTGCGTTATTGAGATCAGTATGGATAGCTTGTTCAAAAATGTTGTATAGATTGACGGACGTTATCCTCTGAAAACCTGAATTGTTTTGAAAAATGTCGTGCGCAAATTGGACTGGACTGAATATCCTGCCGGAACCAGATCACACTGGTGGACCGCGACTAAGAGGACAATGTGTCGTTTCTAGGGAAACAACTACCGATGCCAAGACATTTTTTGTACTGTATGGATTAACTCTATGTAGCATTTAGCGATCACCGAATACCATTAGCTAGGATCGACTAACGTCTTCTTGATGTACGCTCGTCGGTGCCGTTTACATCATTATACAAGGTCATTTGTACGTTCCGTGCAACAAATATTCGGTTTCCATCCTGAACGGCTTTTTTTGTTGTCATGTGTCTGTGACTTATGACAACTGAAGGCAGGCTGAAACACCCAGAGTAATCGATCGATCGCGGTCTCCAAGCCTGGGTGAATAGTGTCCGGGGTAGGTGGCAAACCATTGCAAGTCCACTCTGCTTTGGATGAACTAGACGTGACTCAGGCGAGACAAGCCGCCTCAAGCGAGTGGCGTATGGCTCTGTTGGTCATTGTATCAACAGAACAGTACAATTAAGGGCAGGCTAGGAGCAGGTGACAGCGTCCCCGTATCATGGCTGGTCGAGATAAAGGTGGAGTGGTTTACTAAATATGAAAATCTGTCAACCGGTAAGTTATAATGAACCGGCTAAACCATTCATAATAGGAACCTGTCACTAGATGCACCTCATCTATCCATTTAGTTTCATCAACATTTTCTGGGAGGTATCTGCTTAGGAATCGAACTAGCCACCAGTTCTAATTGGTTTCAGCCTTTTCTCATTCATTCTCTCTATTGATCTGTCCTGTAGGAGATTTTGTGAACCACGTTACATGCTTTATACATGTAACTGACATTAAACTCCGTCTCAGAAACGCATAGCTGTTCGATATTTCTATTGTGCAAACCTATGAACTTGAGCCCATTGCATAGTTGACCACCTCATACTGAATTGAAAACCTGCTGTTGTTTACCATTCTCTTTGTCGATCGCCTACGTGATCAAAAATGCGTGCCACTTACTCATCAATCCATCATTTCTCACTTGCTCCTTACACGTAACCTTCATTCGTTTATTCTACTGTTTACCAAATGTGGACTTACTCGTTATTGGCAAACAAGAAAGAGAAATCGGAGCATTTTGGATCAAATTCACACTGATTACCACCTTTTTATTCAATTGTGCATACGGTTTGAATTTCCGGTGACTAGCAAACCTTCAACGGAGGAAACTTGACATGGGAGTTTGACTAGCCGCATCCAACCACATTTCATTGTTGTGGTTTATCAAGGCAGGTGATTAACTACATATTTTGCTACTGCACGTCAGCGCGCGCTTGATGCTTATGAGAACGGTAGTGACTGGAAGGCTGTTGTCGGTGCTTTGGACTTCTGTACATTGTTTGACCACGCTAACAGGTTAGCGCACGGTATCGCAAACTTTCGCCTACGTTAATCGTTGTTCATCCTCGGATAGCAATCGCTCACGTGCTTTTTCAGCATGAACGCCGGCAATAAGTCCTTGGATAAGCATTGTTTGTTCGATACAATGCTGTGGGATCTGTTCGTAGACACAGTCTATAAGAGTCAAGATAAAATCGTCTGCAGATTCATTAGTGCGCTGGCGTATTGTATGGGATTTATAGGGTGCTGTGAAAACATGTTGTTTTCCCCTTCGTATGTTGTCTAGTGATTCCAGTACGAATGATAAATTCAATTTGTTGTGTAATCTTAAGTTATCAAAGTGCCGTTATCATTCCTGATATCCACACTCTGGTCATTAACATGCACAGTAAGGAGATGAACATAATCTGTAAAAGTAGTTTTCCACTGTAACCATTGTTCGGCAGTGGGCTTTTCCGTAGGTATGCTCCAAAACGAGGTGCATTAAGACAATTTGCCATAATACTCCAATAATTTATGTCCGTCGACAAGTTGCTACGTTTGTCGCTTAACATAATGATAATAGACTAATAAAACGGTTTATTGCTATGACAACAACACGAGTAGGTACAGAGCAGTCAATCCCACGAAAGGCAGCACTGTGTGAACAAGAAACGTGTGTACGATTAGTTCCCACGGTCGATAAGATGGCCAATCCGAATGGTTATCGATCGATCGATAGACACGCACACAACGCGTGTGGAACAGTCGATGACGCATCACGCTGACGTATCAGACTACCTATCAAGGAAAGATATCTCGAGAACTGTATTGTCAGAATTCGGGTTGGGTTAGGACCAATCGGGGGTTATCAGCGATCTTCTTAATCCTAATTGGGTTGCGGCAACGATGTGTAGCTTCTCCTTCTCTGTTCACCTTTGCAGTAGACGGCGTCTTAGAACGCGCCTTGACGAGCTGTGAATATGACGTTGTGGAACTGCCTTCAGACTCTAGTTTGTGAGGTTTGTGAGGAGTTACTGACACCTGTGGTAGACTAAAGACTTCAGTTCGTCAGTTTGGTGTGGTTTTTACACCGTCTAACTACTAGGCACTATTGTAAGATTAACAGGACTCCATACCTGTTATTCTTGTTGAAAGTATTCAAGTTTTTCCTTTACCTTATGCTCCACGTGGTCACTGGTGTAACGCCCGAAGCGATCACAAATATACATTTTTTTCCTTCCTAGCTGTACACAATCCCTTCTTTTCATCTCCTCATCTCCTATGACAAGTTAATCACCTCCTTTGGTCTTTTTCGTGTTGTAGATGTATGTCATCACCAAACATGGTGACATCGCCAGTGCGTAGGAATGTTAACATGTTCAAAATGCATGCAGTTTTTGCGACTCTGTTCTCAGTGTTCCTATAGTGCTTATCAAATGATGACGATGACGCTGCCTCTAAAAAGCTAAGGGGACGATAAGATGAAACAATTTTATATAGTTTTACTTCTTTTTTCATTGGCCATTTGAGACTCTGTATGGATTATTTCTAAACAGGTTTCTGGACACATCGCTGAGGTTGAAGACCGTTTTCATGAATTTTAGTAAAACCATCGAAACCACCTTTGTTGATTCCTTTGTTGTTAGGTGGATACGTCGACCGTACTGTTGATGTCGCCACTTTATCATTCTTTCGCGCTGTGTAGACTTATAATACAACGGACGCCGAAGTGGAGTCAAATTTCAAGTTAATTTTCACTGAACTTGATCGCTGCTTGTCTCTTTTGTGTTGTAGCGTGCTCTATCTGCCTACGGAGTGCGTCCACTGCCTCGTAAACGCGCTGTAACCCTTCTGACTGAAATATACAATCAGCTGCATCAGTGTGAGTTCCTCATTTCATTCCCTTCGATTATTGCTCTTTTTTTCATATCGGAGCACAAGTAATCGATAACTCAGCATATCCATATTTTGTATTACATGTGTTTGTATGTCAACCCTTTTCGTGTACAATTTTAGTCTGACATCCCAGTTCTACACATTTTCTTCTCGCTTCTAACTTGGGCTACTTTGTGAGGTGCTTGTGTCTTATGGTTGAAAACGTTTTTCGAACTGATGAATTATTACAATACCTTCGTAGCAGCTGTACATGTTCTCTCTACTATTCTCAAAACTGACTCTTATGGTAGGACATCCATTCTACCAAGTACCAACACGTATAGAACAAGTCCGTGACTGGGTTTTTTCTCTCTCGAATATATTGACCTCGTTTTTGTGCTAGAGTATCGAAAACCGTTGTTCCTCATTTTGAACGTTCAAGGAGTTTTTGACCCAGTTGGAGCTGTATGGGGCTTAGATATTCTCCTAAGGGAAGATGTGCTTCGGGAGTGTCTCAGTTCTTTGAACGCTTCATTGCCAGACACAAGAGCGATTTCAAACATTCTCATCGCTTTCAGGATCACGATTGACTTTTAGCATCGTTATCTCTGGTGAATGTCGGTCATCATCAACAGCAACATCAGTTCTCTCTCATTTCTATGGATGGCCTTCACTGGTTCATCGAACTCGGTAGGCCAACCGACAGGTATCAAAACAATTGGCTGCCGATTAGAATGTGGAAAACGGGCTGACGTCTCATGATTCCATTTCAGAAATTTGGGTCGTTGACGTGAATAATTCCACAACGCAATGTGAGTGTAGGTAAACTAGGAGGATTACGTTGGTTATCCTTCATCACGCCTTTAGTTGTTGGGGCTAAAAGTACTTAACATGAGAGCGTTTATTCTAAGCATGGAACCGTTCACGCCTTCGGTGTCGGTTGATCGAATGATGATAACATACAAGAACGTACCTGAAGTGGCGATTGGATGATCGATCGATATTCATCAGAAACATGTGAATGACCTTTATCGGGACACTCTTATTGCGTTATTTACTCTAAGCGAGCGGTTAATTCACCGGTGCACATCTGTAAAAGTGAATGAGGACAACGCAATTTCTGTATAACGTGCATGTTGGATCCGTGCGTAGTGAAACGCTCTGGATATTTTTTGTTTAAGCTCGTGCTTTGGTAAACTATCAGTTTGAACTTAGTGTTGTTTGTGTCGCACAGATGTTAACGTCTCTTCTTCGTTTTTGCTTAGTTTCTGATTTAATATTGAAATTCGTTATATCAGTAACGTTTCGTATAGTTGTGCACAAATGAGCACTGTAGCTGTGTCAAAAGTGATCCCGACGAACTTGCGTGGACACGTCGTATACGGGGACGTTTACAGCTTGTGTCCAACGGAGTATATATATATATATATATATATATATATATATATATATATATATTAAAATGCCACTTCACAGGAAGATGTGTGGTTTTAAGGGGTCCTATTGTCTGAAGTCCTTTAATCTATAATGACAACAAGTGATTCCAACCGAGGCGAATTGGATCAATTATTCGAATGGATGAAGTAGCCAATCAATAAACTGGGTCACTTCAGCACCAGCAGCAACTTCAACACAAACAAAAGATGCATAAAATCATACACCAATGTTAGTGAGAAACATGGCAAACAGTGCAGAAATATATTTTTATTATATATTATAAATTATATATATATATATATATACATTGGGTGCTTTATGATTTTATGCATCCTTTGTTGTGTTGAAGTTGCTGCTGGTGCTGAAGTGACCCAGTTTATTGATTGGCTACTTCATCCATTCGAATAATTGATCCAATTCGCCTCGGTTGGAATCACTTGTTGTCATTATAGATTAAAGGACTTCAGACAATAGGACCCCCTAAAACCACACATCTTCCTGTGAAGTGGCATTTTGATATGTTGCTTTTTCTTATCTTTCACACAACTGTACTGTTAAAGTACCTATCTGAAAGAATCTGATATAATTGTAGAAAGTGTGCAGCTGGGTGCAAACCCTAATGTGTGTACGTATTTTCGTGCGTCATTTCAACATCAGTGCACCGTTACCACGCTACACCGTATCACGTTAGTTGGGGTTGACCGTATTGTGATAGTTTGGTGCTGCATTTGTTCGTTTTGCACTATTAGTGTATCGATGAATTAGACGTCAGAGTTGTGTTGGGATTGCGATGAGCGTTTTATGTCAAGTCTGTCACGGTGGTGCTGAATTTTCGGCACAGTTGGTAGACCAGTTGCATTCCTCCCATCCTCGTCTCGTTTGTTCACGAGTGTATGATTTCGCGACAATTTTGATCGGGTGGTTGTTCCGGTCGATTGTGCTGTCAACACCGCGTAGAACTTAGTTGATTGCCGTGTTCATTATTCCACCGCTTCGTACAGAGCACCACATTCCACTTCATAGTCCTTCTCATCGAGTTACTAGAATTTAATCAACGAGAGGTTGCCTGTTCTATGACGAGTTGGCGAATGTGGTCATCCTAGACGTATCGTGCCTCTCGATGCTCGGATGTCATCAATAACCCGGCTGCTTAAGAGATGAAACCAATGATGATTATACGTATAAAAGGAGATATGGACAGTACGCATATTCCGAAATCTGTCATACTCTAGTGCCGTGGTTCCACAGAGCAAGAATTAGTAACGTTGCCATTTCTAGTGCCCTTCTGAGGGTAATCGCCAATAGCTTAGTGGAGGTATTTAGAAATTAAATTTTTTAGCACCTGAAGGGTTATTTTGACGGTGGAAAAAAGAAGTGGGATTTATTTCGGAATCGGATGGCCCTGACGTAACAACGGTTATTGATCGAGCCAACGACATACCGGGAATTTAGCCGACAGTTTACTCTTCGACGTGTGTATAATACCGCCGAAACTGAAAGTTCCTGTGGAACTACTCCAGGTGGGATTCTTATATCCCGTGGTGTAGCTCCACCTAGGTCGGACAATAAAGCGTACCCATCTAGTTCTCTCGTGCTGTTTTTCAGTTTTCTCGCGTTTTACCTATTATTTTGAAAGATTCTATCCTTAGTCCAAAGAAACTTGTCAGTAGAGTCGAAAAATTGTCTATCACAGTCTATTTTAATGACACTTTATGTGCTATCATCGTCTTGCTACGACGCTGTTCTCATAGGGTCACTATGATGCTTACGTGGACCAGTTTGATCAATTTTTAGCTGAGAACTATGGTTCGGTGCACATCGCCGGCAGTTCTATTTTTGCAGAAAATGGCGAATTATCTGTTCTTAATCCCTTATCTGTAATACCCAGTATATATGCTTTCGCCGGGAATCTTTGGTCGATTGGATTCATTCTAAAAGCTTCTGGTCAGTCTCTACAATGAAACGTCAATCCAGCGAATATGGTCTCCATTTTTTTTCGAGAATTAAACAATTTCCAGTCACTTTTTGTGTGTGTGCATAGTTCCATTCGATCGGCGTTAAAACCTGACGGACATTCTGCGACACCTCCTTATCTCAGTGTGCCTCCGATCGCCGTATTATCTGTATCTACTGTGATTGTGAAACACTTCCCAGAGTCACTTGTTCTTTCTTCGTCGGCCGTTGCATTTTGGGAGTGACGTTATATCGGCATCGTCCGATTAGTGAAACCGACAGTTCCGCAACAGTTCATACGGTGGGTTTGCTGTCATGAAAGGTTTTTTTTTGCTAAGGTGATCATAGAAGCCAATATAATTAATAACTTGTCTCACTGCTGACTCTGAATCTATCTCAAACGTCTGCTGATCTGGCGATGGTTTGACCCCGCCTAAGTTGTGATTTTGGACGGTTGATTCATAAATGGGCTTGTTCAATCTTCTAAAATACCGCCTGCAACAGACATCATATACTTTGTCTCGTTTTCGCTACGGGAACAATATCCTTCCCGTAGACAACAGTTTTAGGTAACCTACTCAGAACTTCGAGTATTTGTCGTCTGAAGTTGGATGAAGTTACTGACATCCCAAATGGCACACTGGCACTGTTTCTCCATCTTTTTGTCTCTATCCGTTTGTTTGATTAGTATCTGCAAATACCCCGACCTCAAGTCCTAAACTGAGTATTCGTGACTTTTTGCAAATCCGATAATTTCTGGCACCACCAGAACGGCCACAGCGTTATCAGCCATCGTTTTATCAAGTCTTGTAAAATGAACACAAAATTTAACCTGTCCATTAGGCCTTGTTACCAACAGAACCACGCAACTGAACGGGCTGTCCGCTTCTTCGATCATCTCTTCTTTCAAAATGTCACTTACCATCCACTTTCCTGATTCCATCAGTGACCAAATTGAAGAATGCTCTGAAGTAAGAGGGGAGTAATATCATTCTTACTACTTGTGAATCACTAGTCAAAGGCATGTCCAGAAAACTCACCGAAATGCTCGAACAAACTTTCTGTATTTGATACAATGTCTTATTATGTCCTTTTAGCTTTAGTGCGACAAGTTTTGATATGCCTGTGATTAAAATAGTTGTAACGGACTCATGATGAGTCATTTCCAAGTGGTGCTGATGCAGTTGTTTTGTTGGCATTTCAGCACGTATGAAAATCACGGTCCTTTCATTGTAATCTGGGAAATCATGTGTTCATTATTTGCGTAGTCTTTCGTGATATTGCTTTAAAGTTTGTATAATCAGCCGATGTTGACGCTATGTGTACGTACATAGAGCATCGCCTGAACATATGACCCTGATCGCTTTGGGCAGCATGGAATGTTTTTACTGGTAATTTTATCAGGCATGTAATTACGCATTAAAAGTGTTTGGTCGACCACTTCTGCTTCGACCCATTTAATCACGTGGAGACGGATAGAACGACTAAAATACTGTTGATAGTGGGTAATAGTTTAGCCGGCATAGACTATTCGTATAGGTCGATGACCTGCTACAACTTTCAAATATCCCGTGTATCACTCTTATTGTGTGTCGAGCCCAATGACTGTAAAAACTGACCATCAAAACCATATGGCACTGCAGACTCACTCAATTTAGCTTCCTACCCTTCCAGCGGAACACGCACTGGTCGAACGTCAAGAATATTCACTCGTCAATCGTGGCAAAGTGTGACACGTAACCGCTGATAGTTTTTCCGCTCGCACAGTTTGGCCTCAAGCCCTATGTAAAATCGATTTTATTAGATCATATACGGCGTATTGCGACTAACCGCATTGATAGGACTCACGCGTGCTGCTCGAATCCAAAAAAGAGAGGTAGAACGGCCGATGAGCGCCAACTTGCAGTTATTATTTACACTACAATACACGGGTCTGATGACCACCTGAATGCCAACTTTAGACTGAGACGAAAACAGAGATAGTTGCGATGGACTGTGTCATACCAACATGTTTCTATGACCGTTCGTAAGCGTAAGATTACTGTTGGCTTAGTAACGTAACACCTCTTCAATTTCTCCGTTCGGCGTAGTTTCCTCTGCTCCGCTTGCTGTTGTCTTCTGTACTTTCGTTGTTCCACACTGAGGGGTCAGTACGTACGATTTGCCTACATCGGTTTCTTTTCTGTTGCTATATATATATATATATATATATATATATATATATATATATATATATATATTACTGCGTACGTCATTTGTGGATGGGGGAGAAGGCAAACCAACACATGGGACTCAAACGCTGTTGATGAATTGTTTGTTACCTACTTGGAGCAGTTGGAAAACTCTGATAACAAACACCCAGGATAATGGCTTATGGATTATGTGTTAGGACGAATGCGAAAAGTCGCTGACAGATTTATGTTCGGACACAATGTATTGTGTGTACTAATCATCTGCTGATCTCAACCGCTTCACCACTACGGACTACATGTGGGGTCTCGTGCATCTCTTGCTTCTTTTGACAAGATGCGATTATTTGTCGATGATCGTTCAGCAAACCCTACTTTCATTGTACCAACCTCAGATGAAGGCTATGGGAGTACTCTGCATAGTTAAGCTCTGCTCTAAGGACGTGGTCCGACTCATCGATTGTCAATAGGTTGCGAATTTTGCTCTTTGCTCCACTACCCTTAATGTTAGGTTATTAAGTGGAAAGATTCTAACGACGTCTCTTGGTGCAGACATTTCATAAGCGCGCGCCGGCGGTGCCTTTTTCCTTTAGGTCTGACATTGAAGATGGAGTACTTTCAACACGGTTTACCATTGCATCTACTATATGGATATGAAATACATAGCACAACAAAAATTAACAACAAACGTTCATTTCACCGAAGCCTGTGTTGAGATCAACATGTTGCTGTTCTGAAAAAGACGCTAGTGAGCCGTGTCGTTGGTCCTATTGTGCTCCCATCACATGTACGCACTGTTAAGAAAACGCGGATGCCGGCAAAGATTTTGAACATCGTTCGCAGTTGTTCAGATGATTGCTTCAAGCGGGGCGTTGTACAACCTTCCTTTGCAGTTAATTGCTTATCTCTGATTGGCGCCGCAGGTAATGGGGATAGCAACTGTTATTCGGGGGTTGGCTGTTCTGCTATCGGATCTGCTTATACCAATCATTATGGTCGATACAACTAATCATTTAAGTAGACCTCGTGGGTATCCATTAAGCTAGTAAGCATGAGCGTAAGGTTTTGTCAATCCTTGAGTGAGAGTGCGGAGGTAAACAGTAGTCAAAACGTGGAATTGAGTGTAGTACTATATGAATGACGTTTTGATTAGGCGCTTACTAAGGGACATCTTTAACCAGGTAACATTTGACTGAGGTAAAGTTTATGCTTAGTTAGGTGTTAGGAAGGTCCGTACTGTCTTATTTACGCACTAGAAATGAGTGCACAAATGTCTTATTTCTCTTGATTCTTAGATGCACCGCATCCTATTGAGCCTCCGTTGATTCCGCAACGCAACAGTTTCGTTCCACTAACCGAACAAAATCTCAATCAGAATACCCAAGATGTCATGGATAAGTTATCCTCCACAAAACCATCCTGCCATGATCGTGTTCAGAATCCACCGAAAAGCCGTGGTTTGAACAGAACGAAGCCCAAGCTTACAGTTTCGTTGGAGACTTCAAGCGGTAATATACCTCATGAATCACCAGAGACATTACCTTTAAAGCACAACCATTCCGGTGTCATATGTCCGTTTGAAGTTGACGATGTGGACGAGCCACGCACGATGGAGGAGGCTGGACAGGTATTTCTGATTTAGTTTTATTACATTAGTTTGTATTATTGACTTACAGGTTTAGAGTTCCAATTCCTAATAAGATTTCTTATGTAGCTAGAAACCCTGTTTCCTGCTACACCGCGGGCTCTGAACACTGTCCACTCACCGTGGATAACTTAACTTCCCTCTGTCGGGAGGGGTTTCCGTGATGGACAAGCCGTGCTGTATTCACAAGCGAATGAAATGTTAGGTTATCCTTTTGAAAGATGAGATTTCTGGCTGTTTTTTCTAATCACCTCTTCTTAGTTCTACTAGTTCTTGTTGAAATCCCGAACATTTGACAATAATTTGGGAGACTACTTTAGGTGATACACCAAAATCTGTTTAGTCCAGACGTGGACACAGGACTGCGTTTTGACAAAACGTTCCTGACTACATGTTGAGGGAGGAAGTGCGTGAATGGCGATAGCTTCTGCAATTGCCAGCAAACGGCCTTTGATTGTCAACCACGGACTCGATAGATAGGATGGAGAGCCTATGGGATTGATTAACTGGTTGGACTGGATTAATTGCGCAGCGATCGCAGACGAGCGAGAGTTTGCTAAGCCAAAAGTCATACCGAATGCGTTCAGATAATCGCCGTGTCGTGCGGCCTACATAGCTCGTTCCACAGGAACAAACGAAATGGTGTACACAGTAAGAGGTCACATGAACAGGCAATGTATATTTCAATTGATGGCTCACGTTGGTGTGCACTTGAACTGGAGGCATAATTTGATTGCAAAATAAATCCTGTTTAGGGCTACGCGAAATCCTTTACTCATAACTCTGGAGGCACTATCGTCTCTTCACACGTCCAACCCGGGCATATTTATGCAAATTAAACAATCCAAAGACCCCACCGTAGGTTAACAGAGTTCAGTACGCGGTTAGTAGAGGCAGATGAAATTATGCAGTTCTTGGAGCAATGCATCTTACGACAAAATTACATTAACATTATGAGAACTTCGTTACAGCGTCCAGCTCTGAACAACAGGGACACATGGATGATCAGGGTCATCAACTTAGAGACGAAATAGAACAATGCGGCTATGGTATTGAAATAGCTAAGACATAATGAGATCGTTGAATCTGAAACATGCGTTCAGCGTCATCGCCAAAATGCGAGATAACTGAGGCAAAGTTGTGCAACCAAATCAGTCCAGTTAACCCGAAGGCAGAATTCCCAATAAACCCCAAACGGTGAGTTCATAACTTTCAATCTTTAACACTGAGTAGGCTTACACTTAAAGTGCCATTATCAGGACCAACAGTTTGCTGTCCTAGGCGTGGGCTTAGACAACTCGATCCAGAAATTCAGTTTGAGAACCATTTTGACTAACTGAGCGACTACGTTAGTTCAATCTTGCAATAGTTAGGAACTTACTGATAAGGTGGCACTTCTCCCTGCTCGCACGTTTAAGACAAAACGAAACTATCATAACTCCCTAACTTGATAAAGTAGCAGGAATCGTCGATAAAGCGGATTACTAAAGTAAAATCAATTCACTACTAGAAGACAGCCAAATTTACAAGGATGGACAACAAAAAAGATAAAACGACGACTATGGATAAGGCTTTAACAGAATTGTTGCAGTGCTTGAAACAAATTAGACTTATCGATTCAAGCACGTTTAAACGAGGTAGATCAGTGGGCATTGTTATCCTTAGACTTTACGGTCTACCTAAGGTATACAAAAACGGAACACTTTTGCGACCGATCTTGCACGTGTAATTCCCCATATCATGAAACTGTGAAATAGCTATCCAAGATGCTACAGCCTCTAATAAGACATTTAACACTCCACAGTTTGCAAGATTTTTCGAATTTGTTGAAATCCTAAGGGAGCTAAACGTGTCAGGCAAAAGAATTTTCTTACTTGATGTAGCTGAGAGAGACAATTGGGTTTCTGAACGACTATCTTGAGATTAATTGCATAAGCGTAAGATTACCGTTGGAATAATTGAAACAATTGTTTTAATGTTGCACGTACAAAGTTCAGTTTTAACTTTCCGGTAGATTATACTAACAAAAGGACGGGACTGCAATCGGATCATCATTAGAGTCATTGCGAGCTGATATTTTTACGTCGAGCGTCGATAATGGTATGTGAGCAACGTAGATCAACTCACTTACTCTTTATAAACGAAACCTAGATGATATTGTGAGTATAACGAATGAATCAATAAGCCTCAGGGAAATACTGGAGCGGTTTAACTTAGTTTATAAGGAAATCCTGGGTCACCCGGTGTCTAACCGCTCGGATGAGAAGATACAGGGAGAAATACAGTGTAAGCTAATCTAGAACAGGCAATTTATCATCCTTTTATGGTTTTGTACTATCGAGATAAAAAAGATTAATCACACCCGATGCCTGGTCGACAGACACGAATATTTGCTTAAAAAGAAGAAGCAAGACAATTCATATTTAATGTAAGTGTTAGAAACGGCTATCCGGAACAATTTATTTACAAGCACATATTAAGTAGCACAAAAGCAGACGTACTGCACACTGGGAACAAAAAGCCTGTTTATGTGTTACTGTCCCTTAAGAGCGGTGGTGCATCTAAAAATATAAGTAACAAATTTTGCGTAGCCCTAAACAGGATATATTTTGCAATCAAATTATGGCTCCAGTTCAAGTGCACACCAACGTGAGCCATCAATTGAAATATACATTGCCTGCTCATGTGACCCCTTACTGTGTACACCATTTCCAGTTGTTCCTGTGGAACGGGCTACATAGATCGCACGATACAGCTATTATGTGAAGGCATTTGGGAGCATACCCGGTATGACTTGCGGCTCAGCAAACTTTTGCTCGTCTTCGATCGCTGCGCACTTGATCGACCATCTAAAATCTGTTTAGCCGTGTGGCATTTGACCTTTGAGAAATAATGCACTTCGATTTCGAACCAACGACCTTTGCTCGGTTGCGATCTTCTATAGTCCAATTCAGGAACGATGTATAGTAGCTATTTCTTCTAGGTGGTTTCAGAAGGCTGGCAAACTCTCGAGGGGTCGCTCTTCAAAAACCACAATACAATTCTTTCTTGACCTCTGTGAACGCTCATCGTCGCTGACGGACTGAGTTATGGATCTTTTGCGCTCGGTTTACACGCTGTTGGTTTGAGTGCTTACAGGTTTTAACATATTGAAAAGTTGGGTCCTACTGACTCTGATAAGTTGAGCAATGTGCCCTGAACGTTCCCCTCCTCCACTAATGTTTACTTTTGTTAAAGACATGGGTGTGGATTTTTCTGTACCTCAAGTGGCCGGCTAACATTTGCATAAAGGCAATTCCTCCTTTTTTTTAAAAAAAAAAACTCGTTTTACAACCCAAATGTTCACCAATTGAAGACCATAACTTTCTTTCATCCGTCGAACAAGTACTAATTGAATACACTTATTAGATCGTTTGATCGGCAACATAATCGCATTTACAAACGAACTGGGGGGCATATATGTCTTTCGAGGGGACCGAAAAGTTGATAGTGATTGCTACCCGAATTCATTCAGTTGCTTCTCAAGAGATGGCAAATCAGTGGAAAACTCGAGGATCCAGGTTGTATTGATCTTTACAAGAATGATGGTCCTCGTTGGGGGGACCACTGTAGTTTAATGTATCCAGATTACCCACTCTCGTTTGTTCCCTTAGGACTCGTCCCTGACGATATCCGGTAGGTAGAAGTTGGTGCTGTTTTGGATGTTTTTCTATACTTTTTCATTATTGGCAGACTGCACGAATCGGTTCAAAGAGACAGACATTGCCCTAATCTGCACTCGTTTGCAACCATTCCAATAAGTTCTGGTTGACATGAACTATGCTTTCTACAGCCACTTTCCCTCAGGTTGTTACCGGAATAAATTTCACATTTGAGTTCATTTGAAGTGCAATTCTGTCATACTTTTACAAGGGGTCTGTTGTGAACAGAAAACGTTGGATTCCTCTTTAAGCATATCCTAGTTCTTCAAAATTGGTGGGGCTTTTTACCGCTTTCTGCCAAAATTAGGGAGCTCAATAAATCGGACCCTATTTTGAGGTAATCCAAAAGAATTTCTTAACCTTCACACACTTTCTGTCTGCCGATGTACTGCTGCAGACGAATGTAAACTAGATCTGCAATTTTGTACACGATTTTCGAGATAGGTTGTAATTCCTCCTCAAGGGATGTTTTCAAGCTTTCTCACCGATGAGCAACCAGGGCTTTTCATTGTTACCAGTTGAACAGTAGTCATATATGATCCCAAATATTTTAAAGAAATTTGCGGCGGACACCTAGAAATGATTTACTAGTGACACTGCACCAGAATTGTAGGACAGCTCAGTGTTTCCTTTCAATATTTGCGTTCCTTTTGAACCAAGCTCACCACTTTCGCGATGGAAATACTGGTATATACTGTGCATCGGACTGTCGCAAATGAAACCGGAATGGTTTTATTTTCCAAAATTATTAGAACATCTAATATCCTTTAGCCAGTTGATCAATGTGGTAGGCAGATGAATATTGCGAGCTCTTAACATCGTTTATTTTCATCGTGCACATACACAGGACCATCACTTATTGAGCGGTCAGTGCTGGTATCTTTTGTCATTTACACTCCTGGCGTACAAAGCGCACAGTCTGATTTGAAGGCTTTGCTATAGATCACAAATTTGTGTCATCGACAATCTAAACCTAAGTCGTAATGCAAGTCCAGACTACCGATCTGCTTTGAAACGTACTCATCCTACCGATACCTTGCGCATGTTGTTCTTCATTACAACAACTATGAGTAGTAGGGGATTTTTGGTTTTTCATATAGATTGAACATCACCCACAATTGATCGCAGCTGTCGCATTCCCATAGACTTTCCAGTCGGCCCCTTTCGAAAAGAAGCACTACTCACAAGCGAAAGTGGTTGAGCGTTCACATATGATAATTCGGTCGTGCCTAATGTGAGGTCAATGGCGCAGTGGTAAACACGGTTGCCTCATGAAAAGCATGGCCGGAGTTCTAGTCCCGGCAGTGGCAAGGATATGCACTACTGACGAGCTCTAATGAGAGCGAAACTCGAGTCTAGTGCTTCTTTTCGAAAGGGGCCGACTGGAAAGTCTATGGGAATGCGACAGCTGCGATCAATTGTGGGTGATGTTCAATCTATATGAAAAACAACTATTCTCCATTATTCTGATCTTGATATGCCGAATCGTCCTGCCCCGCCTAAGTGACCAGTTCATATGCAGTTGCGGTGACATCTACATCTGCGGGGCGAAACGGAGCCGATGGCAACTGTTGACCAAATACCCACCCGGGTAGCTTTTGAAAGCACAACCATTGGCAGCCGAACGTACAAACAGAAACCGGACGTCTTGGATAGCGAAACACGGAGATAGGCCACTTGATTGACCTCACCAATTTATCCTTTGTTTTCTTATCTAATTAAAACACATGGATGCTGGCATTCGTCTAAGCACTGTCGATCAAAAAGCATTGACCGACTGTGTTCAAGAAGATGCTGACCCAATTCGCGTACATTTTGTGGACAACCCAATGCATCTGGGTTAACGATGTTTTCAAATAAAAGCGTTAACTTTACGTAATTGCTTCTATGTACATACACGAGTATAAGCGAAATGTTTCCCAATATGTCTTCGTGTCACGTTGATCAGTGTTTATTGAGAAATGTCCGCAAAACAGTCGCGACAAAAGTGTCCGTCCACTCTGGAAAGTCTTCCCTTGTAAGCAGCTACTTGGTAATGTTATCTCCTTCCCTCCCAAGAACCTTCATACAGCACTCTAGCCCCTCACTTCAGAGGAAGAACTGTATATCCGGACACTTTTGTTTTCTGGACGTGTGTTTTCCTGAGAGTTTCGTCTGACCTGGATACATAACTATATGTAACCTATGAAATAGATTCTATATTCCTGTGAAGTTGAACACATTAATGGACGCGTTGTCCAGCGATAACCTGACTACCATTGGCACATGCGGTACAGAAAATGATAGTAACGATCTCCCCAGTGTTCCGACATAAAAACGGGGATTTTGTTTGCCGTCCGGTTTGGCCAGGCTGTACATCCCCCTGTCCGTGAATGCACTCCACACCGTCAATGAGTGTTGTCACTCGGTTTTTTTTTACTAAAGCACGTCATTTCGTTTTGTAGCTCACGTCAGTGTCGTCTCTGGGCATCTGGATTGTCTAGATCAGATTCATATTCGTTAATAATGACTACAAACTTCTGCTGTCATTTGCAAAATTCCACCTGTCTTAAAATATGCTCAGTCTGTTCTTCGCTGAAAGAAATTGGCTCTCTTCCCCCGGTAATCAAATCAGGGGCAGTATTTCGATATTCTGTAAGTTGTTCTCACAAAGACGCTTAACACAAACACGTTGTTGCCGAAGAAGCCGGTGAACGTCAATCGGTATAACCTACAACTGTCACCTCGATTAAGTCAACGTACCTACTAATCCGTAGAGACTACAAACGTTTAGATACCTCCCATAAGTCCAGACACATTGGTCTAAAAACCAAAAACCTGTTGTTTTTTCAAATCCACTCAAAATCATACCGTTGACTACCTAGACATTATGTCGTTCGATTGACTTTCTCATTAAAACACACGACCGCCTATCTGCTCCACGTCATCGACCTGCCTGAATATACACATCTCGCCGCACGTGATCCCTCGACTGATATCTACTCACAGCATGATCCCTTTCTCTAAAGCTAATTTGATTCACACCTCATGTATATGTTGTCTAAGGGGTCAATGTTGTGCGGTCACACAAGTGAGCCTATAACGACATCGTGGTCAGTTTCGTGATTTTCTGTTTTGCGAGGCATAAACAGCCTCAATCATGTTCAGTGTGATGGCGTCAGTTGGTTGGATACTGACAGCAGACCGCTTTGTTGTTCCTCGTGTTCCGAAATTACTTATAGAATATCAAGTAGCCTTATAATTATGTTGGAGTGTGGTCAAGTTGACGATACTTAGCGCTGTATACTGACGAATTTAGTCCCGACTTTCATGCTGATAAATCAACAGCGTTAACTGCTGCTCACATGATTGAACTATCTTGCATCCAAAGATTGCAACGTTTGCTTACGAGCAATGCTCAGGTTATTGAGTCGACTAAAGTGACAGTGATTGCCCCATTGATTATGCGGCTATGACGCCCCAGACAAACTGAACTCACCCATTTTATTCAACCCACTCAATGGTTTTGATTACTGGATAGTCTAGTATTTTGAGTCCGACTGTCGATTAAAAATAGTTTGTGATGCGTTCAGGTTTTCCTTGTGGATCAGAGACCTGGTCCGTTTGCGCGGGGGATGCACACAGACTCCCAGTACTTGACCACGTTATCTCCACCAACTAGCCTGCAACAAATGGGCTAACCGTATGAGCAACGTGCGCATTCCACAAGTGTGCATGTTCGCGACCAAATCCAAGGTAATGAAAATGCAGTCTCCGCTTGTCGAGTCATGTACTCTATACGTTGATTGTTGGAAGAAATCGCAAGACGTCCACACAATGGAGGCAGTCACCGACTATGTAGACTTTTGCTCGCTCAGCCGAGTAAGGTTGATAGGTGCCGCTTGTTAGGCGACCAACCATATCGCTGCATGGAAACGCACCCGGACACGGGAATGTGTCACAGTCAGTGAAGAGTTTGCATCTGACAAGGTTGTCGGCTCTTCCTTTTTTGAAGCTCCGCTGTCTTCCCCTCTGCACACGTTTCTACCTATTTGTTGCTCCGCTATTTCTGAACTGTTGTCAGAATCAACGGCAACTTGAGCCATAATACGCACGGTTAAGACTCAATGCCCGAAATGATTGTGACTTTAACGTGATATGTGCATGCCTCTTGCATAGGCAGATCGTTACTCTCCTTATCATGTATATTGACTAGTATTTCGGCTAATGGTATTACATCTCTATTTTGATCTTCAGGAAGAACTGAAGGCAGCGATCCTAAACTATATTCGAGCCAATGAGGAATTATATTTGAACGTCCTCACATATACAGTAAGTCACAAAGATGTACTGTACGGTATACTTGCTACCACTCAATTTAGCCTATCGATTTCGACTCACTTCATCAAACACTAAAAAGTACCGGCCTACACATCGCTGCACGGAAATTAATGGATATTTTGGACGAGCAGGTTAGTTTTACGGATTTCTTGGCTTTTATTTAAATAACAGTCCTGTCTACAAATGTCCTGATCCCAATACAGTCTGCACTGCGAGCTTAGTTCACCTACTGACAGTGGCGTTCACATGCCTAGCAAATCTCAAATTCGCTTTTCGGGTACACAGGCTTGATCTGAATGTACCACAAACGGGTGTCCAAACGGGCTTCCGTCATTTCACATTCCCTCCGGTGAACTCTTTCCACAGCTTTCGTTGGTTAGTTCGGTAGATAACCGTGTCAGATTCAACCATGCACACTTTGGTAGGACAGTTAACGCTCCTGGAGTTTTCCAGACTCATCATGCACACCAGTTACCCGGTGTGACAACGATATGCTCCATTGTAGTGGACAAGTGGGTATGCGCTAGACCCTCGTCCACTAACAATTTAAAACGCCTTTCCTGAAGAGCAATCGAAACGTAGTCCCAACAGGCATCGAACTAGAGAACGCAGTGGGGTTTAGAAACAAACCGTATATTTCCAGCAATGTTTGGAAATATGATAAGTAGTTAGCTCTAGCCTAGTCTGGGACCAACGGCAGCAACCAAAAGAAGCGCGAGGTGGGCTACCGCCCACTCGGCGGCACTCAAAAGCGCGCCAAGCGAAAAGTGCGTGGAACCTTCGAGTGCGTTAAACAACGCTCGAAAAGGTTCGGGCTAAACGACCTTGAAGAATGGAATAGTAGATGAGTCGTTAGGAAAAGGACAAGCGTTCACTGCGTGCAATTAGTTGCACGACTGAAGAAAGTGGCACTGAGTTCATATCAGGCCTCCTATAGCAGGCGTACACAGAATCATGCGTACAGAACAAACAAGCGGGAAAACATGGTTGCAGCCGGGATCCTTAGAGAAGCCACACGACCGCTGGTCACTACACCAGGAGTGACCAAATGATGGGTTTGTTTAAGCCTACAGGTTTTTGCAGGCGTCCTTGAACAGATGACGTTTTATGTAGACTTTTTGTACACACCGTCAAACAATCAGTTGTTTCATCTTTTCTCTTCCATTCACCGCTTAGTGCGTCACGTTCACCTTGCGTAATCGTTCGAGGAAAGCCGCCGCCAAACCGAGGTCGACCCGAGTGATAAGCTCAAAGAAGCGTCCGCACTGAACACTTACTCGAAATGAATAAGTCCCTTACCAGATTCTTTCAATCTTGTTCACGTTTGATGCATCCGTCTTAGTACTTTCTCAATGATTTATGCTGTAAATATATAGAATCAATCATGTGCCACTTGTTTTAATGTTAACATCAAAGCCATTTCTTCGTTCTGGCTCGCTTGCCGATATAGAAGGTTCACAGTTGAGGACAGTAATCGATCAGATGTGTAAAAGGAAAATATAAGCACCTATTTTTGGAAAAGTAACAACTTCGAGTTCATGTGCTAGCACCTATCAACGTTTATGAAAAAAAACATTTCTTGATTAAAGCCATCGTTTTTACATGCAAACGCAATCAAAATATCATTCAGATTGAAGGAATAAACTGAGGTAATAAGAAATTACAAAAGGCTGTCTAAAAGGAACAGTTTTTGAGTGGCGCGGGCTGAAAGTGTATTGCGTCACAAACGATTACACGGCCTCTAAAGCAACGGCAATTCCTTGACCACCACCGATGCAGGCGGTTCCCAAGGCGCGTTTGCATTTTTTTTGAGCCAGCTGATGAGTTAGATGTGCCAAGATGCGCGCCCCGGACGCACCGACTGGATGACCCATCGCGATTGCACCACCGTGACGGTTAGTGATCGCGGGATCTAGTCTAAGTTCTTTCTCAACCGCAAGGTACTGGGAAGAAAAGGCTTCGTTGACCTGTAACGTATGAGAACAAAGTTGGGTGACAGACAGGTCGACAGAAGCATAGAAAGAGTGTGAGGCTAGATGCACTCGATTTCAGAACGACAGTAAAAGGAACGACACCACACGTTGCAAAGACCTGGCCTCTAAGCTGAAGATGTGTCGGCAGTTAACTGTTGAGCTCAAGCAACTGTGCGCACATAACCATCACCGGCATACTTCACCATTTACTTGGGCACGCGTCCACGTGACTTCATAAACGACAAGGAAGACAGCATAAGGCCAGGTTAAATCTGCAGAATGGGTCAAAAGCAGCTTTTACCAAAAAGAACACCCAATTAGTAGTGTCGAACAGTCTGCTGCCGGACGAAACATTCTTTTTACCACCGCAAGTTGGTGATGAGCCCACGAGTGTCCTGTTGGCCAACCAATATGTCCTTTAAGTAGCATATGCTTCTGTAGTTTACGGTTATGCAACTTTTGGCGCGTGTTTAAGAGTAGACTGCAGACATTCCGGTTCTTTATTCCACCACGGAAATCTCACCCAACCCCCGTTGTATTCGTCGGATAGGCGTTTGAGTCAGATACTCCGAGGGGGTTCCTCAAGTTGCTCTCCTTTCACAGCAGAAACCATCGGGAGCTGCAGTTCTGCTAACTGACAATATTCAACCGTTGTCAATTTTTCATTCAATTTCCCCTCAAAATTTATTTTACCTTAATATACGGTAAGTATACGATCACTTGTTTTCTAAAAACAACAAGTAAACATTGGTGCTCTTAATGTCTGCACAATAGTGTACCACCAAATATCCTCCCAGGCCTTGAGTTTGGTGTGTGATACATCTGTAAGATGTGAATTTTAGATTATAGCATTGCTATCCACTTAAGCTCATCGCTAGATGACCCTCGGTCAAAGCGCCCCTCCAATGTTTCCAGTCGTTCCGAGATGGAATATTGCGGTCAGGCCAAGGCAAAGTTCTCACTGAGTTCGAAAACAGGAAAACGCTTGGGTCCCGGTGAGCGTTTGCGTAGGTGGTGCAAAACTTAGTACATGTTTTAACATCATGCCTCTGTGGAGTCCAAATAATGATAGGTAAGGGACTTTCCGAACGGAATAAAACGCTTGACTGATTTAAGCGTTCAGATTGATGGTCCCGCTCTAGAACACAAAAGACTATGAGATACGTCTGATGTCCGAATCGGCAAACACCACTTACCAGATTGAAGTCTTTGTCAACAGCAAAATCGGTGCCAGCATTACAGCGTACCGCTGTTAGCAACTTGCACACATCCACGATAATATTAGCGTCTATTTTTCCCGGTTTTTTTCTTTCGATGTGTTTTTACGGAATTTTCTCCACTAATGTTACGGCGAGTATGGCAGTAGTACAGCCTAGTTGAACTCAATGCCGTCTGTGTTTGCGTGATATTAGTGCCTGTGTCCTGTTTGGTTCGCCCTGACATCACCATGCGTTCAGTGTCATTAAGCTGCATTTGGCAGCCCTTGTCTAGAAAGGATAAGCCCGAGTAGCTTGATTACCAATCTCTATTGTAGAATCGGAACGTTCCATGAAAGGTTTCTTCAACTCAACTGAGGTCTTCAAAGCAACCGTACCATAAAACAAAGCTCCAACTAGACTGACCTAACAATTGGGAATATGAAAAAAAGACCACAATAAGCACGGGCCTTTATGTTTACTTACCTCAATCATGTCGAAGTAAGCGGAGGCGTCCCGTCCAGTTTTACCAGGGATCAACACCTTCATCAGTTTGTCCACGGCGGGCACAGGGCCGATGCCCATCACTGTTGGGTCACAACCCACCACAGAATAGGCGACAAACCGGGCCAATGGCTTCAAACCATGTCGAGTCATGGCCTCTTCCGTGGATAACAACAAAGCCGCAGCGCCGTCACTGATACCCTATCATTCGAAGACGTGGTTGTAAAAGCGTTGGCTATCAAGTAGTGCATCACCGTAATGTTACATGTCAGTTTGTCGATTAGGCTGAGTGGTACAAACTGTAGAGTAATCGACAGCAAAAAAAGCAAGGAAGAAAATCAATAGATGGATTACCATATGTACTTTGATCTAGGATTAGACGAACCGTGTTTTGTTTCAAGTGGACTTTTAACAGCACATCTTTTCTCTAGGCTATCTCTAATGGAACCAACCTGCAACTGTACCGAGAATATACATAATTTCATCAGTATAACAGGTGCGTACAAAGCATAAACAATTCAAACCTATGAACATATAGAAAATGAAACAGCACACAAAAAACGAAAACTTCACTGAGTGTGCCGATGACAATGGAACAAGACAGATGACAAACGTGTCTCAGACTCACAGAAGCATTTCCAGCGGTGATTACTCCATTCTTCTTGAAGGCTGGTTTCAACATGCTCAATTTTTCCATCGAAGTCTCCCGAGGATGTTCGTCGGAAAGCATTTCCAATGGCGCTCCCTTCTTATCTTTCACGTGAACAGAGCATAATTCATGCGCGAAAACATCGTCGGCATGAGCTATTAACGAACAAGGCAGGAAATCTGGCCAATACACTAGTGTGGTGTACCGACAGATGACTCACTGGGATAAAAACTTATCGGTGGTTCGAACACACGCAACAGAACAAGTTTGAATTCACAATCAAGAACTTGGTAGTCAGTGCCGGCAACTTTAACCCTTCTGTAATTCACAGTAAAGACGAAACTAGTCGTACTACAAAAATGATACGCGAACAACGAAATACAGGCACCCGTTTTGATTCAAAGATTCAACGAGCTCTCCATAGTAGTTTAAAATTTCCACGGTACTCTTATCTAAAAGCTGAGAAGTTAATTTGTCAGTTCTTACATTACAACATATTTACTTTCACGTATCACACGAGATTAAAACAGATTGGGCGTAGTGTCAGGCTACTCCAACCCGAACAAGAGTGAGGATGGGATAATCAGAGGTTAGACGAGCAACTCAATGAGTATGGTCGGTGTCGTTATGAATAAGCTACAATGAGCTCTTATCAACGGGCTGTTGCACCAGAAAAACAATATCGCACATTAGCCCATATTTCGCAAGAATGCTGCGCGGTCATGTAATGCACATGACCACTACAGGGGCTTTGCAACACCAACGGAAACGCTCAAACGTAGTACAATCATAAATCATATGTTTAGATGTGCAATGTTCCCATCACTGAAAAGTCCCAAGTTTAATCAAAAGTATAACAAAATAAAACGAACTAAGTTTGCTCTGAATCGTAATACAGTGATTCATTCATTATTTTTGCCCAGCTGGAATCGTCACTAATAAGCAATAGCACTATTAAAAGTTAGCTGTCACACAACCACGGCGAAGTCTCCGGTTAGAAATAGTCGCACGTAAACTTAAACAATCAATGTGGAGTTATCCACACTGAACAACACGGTCCTATCTTCAAGTGTTTTTCTTTAAATGCGAACAGAAAAAAGGGAGCATACCATTTTGCCATCGGGTCTGAGATCTGAGTGCCATTTCATCACACTGTTCTCTGGAAATGTCAAACTTCTCTGCCAGATTTTCAGCCGTTATTCCCATTGGCATATCTATTTGGTGATCCACTAAAGCATCGACCAGCATGTCATCCAGCTTCAAGGAGAAAGTGGGCACAAGAATTAACACCAAGTGTCAGGTGGCTCATGCTAGATATACCACGGTTCTGAAAAGAACATGTTTGAGCAGGATGAAAAATGCTTGTCGCTGTAAAGAGTGCAAACGAAAGATTGTTTGGATCCAGTCAGAGGGACTGTTAAGCTTGGTCAGTGCGGAACTCGATGATATTACCACAAATGTGAGGGTCAACGACTTGAAAATGATAATTGGACAATCAATTATTCACACTCAAGAAGTCAGTGATTGAATAGAAAATACAGGGACGGTGCAAGCCTTAGACAATTCTCACCAACTGTAAGGACTTCCAAAAGGTTACGAACCAGTAAAGCAAACAGAAAGCTGTACAAATGGCATAGCTTCAGGACGGAATGAGGATCAATGGCTACGCTTACCATGTTACTAGATATAGTGTAAAAGTATGCTTCTTTTCTAACAACAAAAACCTAATCCATTCACCTACACCAGAATCTGACGTACCTTGTAGTTTAGACCTAGCTGAGTACCAAATCTGATGTCTCGCAACACGTATGGTACTTCGGTCATGTTTTCCGAACCACCGGCCAGAGTAAGCTCAGCCAAACCAATGAGCATATCATGCGCCGCTGATATCGCGGCCTGAAATCCGGATCCGCACAAACGATTGACCGTCAACGCAGGTGTGGAGATCGGGATACCGACACGGACAGCGGTGTGTCTAGAGAGGTTTGATGTATCACGGTTGCTCTAAATGTACCCACGGATTAGAAGGACGCATGATTTACTTGAATTACATTCCCAAACACGACTGAGCCGATGTGTTCTGGAGGTACAGGGACTGCTGACAAACAACTTTTTGTCGCCACTTCGGCAATATCGGTGCACGTCATTGACTTAAGCAGACCTCCATAAGCTCCTATCGGTGTCCTCTTCGCAGCGACAACGAAGATCCCTTTGGACAAAAGCGCCATTTGCATAAAACCCAGGGACGACGAAAAACGAGCGTTATGCCAACTTACAGTTCACATGTACAATTTCCCTGGAAATAAAGATAACTGTTTTACTTTATCAGTTAGCTGAATTCAAAAAAGCTATCTATGATTTGGTTGACGTCCCTGGGGAATGAGATGATGCTAAACAGTTTCAAGACCTATTTAATGCACGCAATGGATGCCAGTGACTCGATGAGTGGCATATAGGTGGAAGACTGTGAACCAGTGTTATTGCCATTGTGATCCTCAGTTCAGTTATTCGGGTGAAAGTTTGTATGAAGAAAAATACGGAAAAAACCCGTCGTCAACGCTCTCCAAAATAACAGTATCATCAAAGAAACGAGTAATTTTGTAAGAGAGGATGAACATTGCTTATCTCAGTAACCAGTTTGACTAAACGAATGCGTCGGAGGAATCCAATCCATCACCCGTGAATAAGCGCCAAAGACAGTGACGATCCAAGGACACAGCATAGGTATTCCCATTGAAATGAATGCAGAAAAGAAAGGAAGATGACCAGCCTCAACCCTAAAAACCCGACAGTGCAGAAAGAAGACATATGTTGCGATATGTTAACATTTCGTTTACTCTCATCAGTCGCAAACGTAAAACATGCGAGTTATATATGACACACAAATAGAGATAGACAGGGCATGGAAACTCATAGCCACATCACGTATATTATCGACACCACGGCAACCCTATGGGTTGCTTCAACCACTTTTGTGCACATAGCACCGGCTGGTGAGTTCTGATCAACATAGCTTCGCTAAAGGCCAGTAGCTTCGGGTTCTGATTGCGTAACAATATTTTGAACGATCTAAGTGAGTCAACTTGGTGACCTATTAGTAGCTGCTCCAGCCGATTGACGTAGGCTATGAACAACGTCTGAGAATGCAGTATGCATTCACACTAGTAGCTGCTCCTTCCGAATGACGTTCGCCATGAACAACATGGAGAACGAACACATGCGGGAAGTGATGAGAAACTTGTATTTGAAGCGTCTGTGGTACATGGTAATCATCATTTTTGAGTCCGTTGATTGTCATATTGATCGGAATATTTTTCTGCACCGCGATAGATACTTGGCGTTCTAACCATCAAGTTGTGACTGGCTGAGAGGTATACCTCCCAGTGATCGGCAGGCAGCTTGAGTTCATCTGTTTCCGTATACTGTTTCGTATGAACGACACGCGACCTCAATCTAGTTGGAAACAATGCAGTAGAGTGAATAGAATTTACTTCTGAAGATTCTCAGTGATAGAGTGGGACATGATACCCTTTTCTTACGCCGCTCCATATACACCGAAGATGAAAACAGCCATATGATAGCGTCATTTCCAACCATTTCCAAGGGCAACATTTCGTCGACCAGTATCTACCTGAAATCTTGCAAACAAGGAGAAACAGTACAAATATCGTATAGACAAGGAAGCTGGAAACGTTGTCATACATGTTTCACTATCAAATGTGTTAGTGTTCTTGTTGAAATGCAATGCCAACATTGTATGGTCGTATATTTCCATTTCGACCATATCTTCAAAACGCCGCAAAATGAAGCACTCTCAGGCTGTAGAATGACGTATTTCATCTCAAAAATTGCAATGAGCGCATTTATAAGATTTGAAAAAGTAGCTAACGCAAATAACGGGTTATTTTCGCGAAAATGGTGGGAAAAGTTTTCATCACCAAACCAGTACTTTCGGCACTTATTCGATGTATTCCAATTTTTCCATTAACGCTGCTCACTTATAATTGATGTGTTGTAGATACTTTGCCTGAAATTCCGATCTTGAAATTCCCAAAAACATTTACTAAACGAGAATTCACGTCAAAATGAACATTCTCCCTTTTGAACGGCCTTCAAGCCGAATCCCTTGAAACGGATAATTTCCCTTGTTCATGGTGTTGCTACGTACATCCCGTTTGCGTCAAACTGTTGTGGTGAATATAAATCACATTTCTGTGAGCTCTCATCAACTATTTAACGGATTACTGAATACACACATTAACGAAAAGTGCTTTACCATCCATGCCATACGGGTTCATCTTAATTCATTTTTAGCTCCGTCCGTCAACAGGACTAAGAACTCCAG
>LOND01003173.1:39270-53757 GCA_014220965.1 Paragonimus kellicotti | reverse complement strand
TTCACCCGGATTCAGTCAGTTCGTCCGTTTTGATGTCAGCGGTTTTTCTGTTAGACCTGAAACACAGTCATTGAAAACTGTGTGTAGCACCATTCTTGGGGGTTACAGAGAATACCGAGAACATAGTAAAAAGACTTTTCTAATAGAAAAGAACAGAATACTAATTTAACATTTTGTTTTAAGTAAATGAGAATCTAATAACACTTTGAAACGGTCCCTAGAAGAGCAGCTAACAACCTCTAATGGAAGGTCGTTCCAGTGGTTGATAACCCTGTAAGAGTAGAACTGTTGCCTAAGGAAGGTTCGGGGTCGAAGCTTATGGAGCTTCTTGTTGTGACCCCTCCGACTGTTATCGACTACTGGGGTAAAGAATCGCTGCACTAGTCCTGTGCTAAAAAAGTGCGTAAGGATTAAGTCACCGCGGAGTCTTCGAAACTCAAGTGGGTAAAGATCAAGAATTTCAAGACGAGACTCGTAGGAGAAATGCCGCAAGCCAGTGACCATTTTAGTGGCTACTCGCTGGACACGTTCGATGGTGAGTATGTCCTTTTTCAAGCCGGTGTATACGACTTGATTAGCATACTCAAGCAGTGGTCGTATGTAGACCCCGTAGAGCGACTGAAAGGCATGCCTGTCTATGCGGGAAAGGCTCTTTTTATCATCCCAAGAGTCCTAAATCCCTTTTTGCGGCCATCTGATGGTGATAAAAGAACGACAGCCCCAATCCCTAGATCTTTTTTGAGGTCTGCTTTCGCGATATCTGTCGCATTTTGTGTACCATGTATCACGAATAGGTTCCCAGAGTCTCCTCCGAGCGACATATGCGCACACTTGCTGTCGTTTAGAGGGAGACTCCAGTCATCTGACCAGCACTTAATACGGTCAAGGTCAATCTGTAATGCACTGGGATCACAAGCATTCCAGATTTTTAAGTCGTCAGCATAAAGGAGGGCGTTGCTAGAAATAAGATCAGGAAGATCGTTGATATATATTAAAAACAATAACGGACCGAGTACGGATCCTTGAGGAACTCCAGCGGAGATCGGACAAGGAGAAGAAAGGTCCGATCCGGTTTTTACTCGGAAAGTCCTGTTGCCAAGAAAGGATTCAATCCAGCAAGAACCTCACCTTGGATGCCATAAGCCTCTAGTTTATGTAAGGAAATGTGGGACACGGTCAAAAGCTTTGGCGAAGTCGAAGAAGATAGCATCCGAGATATGGCCATTGTCTTTGGCGTCTGTCAGGCTATCCATAAAGATTAGCATATTCGTTATGCATGACCGGTCGGGAAGAAAGCCATGCTGGGTAGAGGAGAAGAGGTTATTTGCGAAGAAATGCCTAAGGATGGCGCGTTTTAAAAGACGTTCCATTACCTTGCACGGGATGCTGGTAAGGCTGATCGGCCGGTAACTAGCAGGGGAGTGACGATCGCCTGCCTTAAAAATAGGTGTGACAATGGCCTCTTTCCATGCCTCCGGAAGAGTGCTGGTCCGAAGTGTCTGTTTAAACAGACCATGGAGGAGCATCGCCAAACCAAGGTCGCTTCTTTGAGGATCCGAGGATGGATCCCGTCTGGTCACATTGCACTATAAGGATTGATCTTAAGCAACAGATCCTGAACGTCGAGCACAGAAAACTCCGCTGTTAGGAGTGGGCATTGGAAATTTCCCCACGGGAGAATCGGATGTCAGTTTGGCGGACCCTAGGATACCTGCCGCTGGGTTGATAAGACCGGTATGAACGTAACAGAAATCAATAATCTAGACGTTGCAACGTTTAAACTACACTGACGTTTGCAGAGAATGACTTTACAATGGAAAAAAGAACAACCACAACAAGAGCGGTGCTACACCCAGTTTTCAATGACTGCCTTTCAGGTCAACAGAAAACCGCTGATATCGAAACGGACAAACTGACTGGATCCGGGTGAATTGGGTCCCCAACCTCGAACCCGTGAACAAATCGCTGAAATCGCTGTAACACTAAAAAACGAGTATGAGAAGTATGTGCGCAGGTGTATGTAAAAATGAAATACGGTGCATACTGATTGAAGTGAAGCGACATACAGACAAGGGGAATCCGCTGTGTTGAAATGCGAAAAGATAAGATTGCCAACGAGTGATTTCAGCCGACTTCAGGTAAAATCCCTGCGAGCGGTGTGAAAAATAAATTTGAGCCAGAGATCGATAGAAACACAGAGTTAAACTTTGTCAACCCACTGTTAATTTATCAGTCAATGAACGACCAGAAGGTAGAGATGGTGTGCGGAGACTGAATTGCAATTCAGTTGACATACAGGTGCATCGTCGGTAGTCCAAGTTCCCCAGGTCGGTACGATTCTCTTCCTAGTGTCACTTGCGCGTCAGTTTCTCTGAAATGTAGTCATGGAAAGATGAGTGTAGCACCGCTTTGTCTAAATACGGTACCCATGTTGGAGTAATACAAAGTAAGGATACGTAAGACCTTTCCGCACATCTACTGCTGTCACCAAGCAGATACCAGTCTAACAAGGCTTTAAGTTTCATCGTAGAAAATGTGTTATTGACAATTGGCGAACGGCCATTCCAGTGGTCGATCACTCTGTGACGAGAAAACTGACAGATGTTTGAAGTCTCATTTTAGGCAACTTTTTATTGTAACCTCGTAGCCCATTTGGGCCTGTAAGGCTAGATTCCCTCTGTCAACCCTTCACAAAAAGCGGAAAAAGTAAGTATAAATTCTCTGCAAGGCCTTCATTATTCTAGCGGGTAAAGGTAAAGGGTTTACGGACGAGAATTATACATAGTGTTTCGAAGACCTACAATGTTTGTTGCAGCTTACTGCATGCGCCAAACATAGCTGTATTTGTTGAGGCCAGAGTAAAAACTGAGTTAGCTTATTGCAACAATAGTCGGGCATAAACCTTATGTAGTTTGGAGGGCCTTTTCGTTTCGAGGGGACGTCCGTGTTAACATGTCCAGCACAGTGTAACGTGGCGTCTTATACAAGACCATAATCTCTGGCATCCATTTAGCTGTCCGTAAAAAGCAGCATGTTCGCCACGCGGCACTTATTTGGAAAGAATCCATGCTGAGATACAGAGATGAGAGTATTGTCTAGGTGCCTGAAGATAGTTCGTTTAAAGAGACGCCCTAAGATTTTGCACGGAATACTCGTTAGGTTAATTAGTCGGTAACCTACAGAAGAATGCCGATCACCTGACTTCTAAATAAGAAATGATGGTAACCTCCTTTCTTTGGAAAGGATATCAACAGAAATGGTTTGGCGATTACAGAAAACACTTCCATCAATCTTCATCATAGACAGCAATACATCAATAGTACATACTGATGCTTAACTGCCACACAACCGCGAAGAAGAATAGCAATCCCTGTATAGGAAAACGAAAGGGAGAGAAGGGAAGGGAGAGGAGACCGAACTACTGAAAATAGCTACGTCTGTATTCAAACTCGTCAAGGAGCCTACACCTTGCAAACAAACAACCGAGCTGTAAGTGAAAGTAAGGCGTCATCAGCAAGACAGCTTCCTTACGGCTTTCACTGCCCCGCGTCATTAAGTGCACTCACTTCACAGACAACTCGGCCAAACAACGACAACATTCACCACTGAGCTCGATTAGCCGCCATCTCACCTAACGTCTCAAGCCACCGACTCTGTGAGTCGCGAGGGCCCCAGCCCGGGAGACGAACCCGACCTACAGTGACCAACCCCTTCGTGAACGATTTCATTTGTCTACGCCAGGTCATCATCTGTCCACCTCGCACCTTGCGCCAGTCGGCCGCAGCGTCGCAAACAGTGCTCGGTGTGGCAAACGACTAGCTGGCATCCTTAGTACATGACCTAACATCTAAGTCTGTGCAAATGTAGCGACTGAACAAAAGAACTCGTTTGACAATCAGTGCCAAACACCCGCTTCCTAACCTCCTCGTTGCTTACTCGCTGGTGCCACCCGATACGAGCGATTGAACGCAGACATCGGTGGTCAAATACCTGAAGACGGTTCACGTCCTCTACCCTGAGCGGCCAGGTTTCGCTGCCGTAAAGTAATACAGCCCTCACTGTTGTCTGATATACGCGACCCTTAAGCTTCAGAGAAATACCTCTCTGTCGCCATAGGTGTCTCAGATTAGCGAACACCGCCCTAGCCTTGGAAATACGCGCTTCTATTTCATTCCCTACACCTCCGCCGCCGTCGCTGATGCAGCTTCCCACAGGCCATTCGGAAAGCACGTATTGTAGCATGCGGCACGGGAGTATATGAGTTAAACAAACATTGGATTTCGGAGAAATCCTTGAAGTTGTTGGAAGCCAGACGGAGGGTTCCTCCTGGTAGTTCACATAACAAGTCTAGAAGAGATATCCGTAGGAAACTGAAACGTAGTCTAAAGGCTGATCGTGAGGCTTGGTTAGTGGAAAAAGTTAAGGAAATGGAAACCGCATTTGCCTCAGGGAACATCGGTAAACTGTTTAAGCTGATCCGTGCCACTGGTCCCAGGCGACCGTCTGTCAGTGAAGCTATCAGCGAGCAGATGGCACACTAATCTGTAATAAGTCCAGAAGGTTAGAGCGTTGGGCAGAACACTTTGAGGGTCAATTTAGTTGGCCTCCTGCTTCTATTGTGTTGCCGCCACAAACTTGTGATGTAGCACCCTGGTCGGTAGATTTGGAACCACCCACTGAGACTGAGGTTCGCAATTGCCTTTCGGCTCTTAATCGTAATAGGGCTGCTGGCCCAGATGATCTCGTGCCGGCACTTTTCAAAGAAGGTGGAGAGGCGTTAGTAGAGGCATTGACTCAGTTGTTTCAACTTGTGTGGACGACGGAGACCATCCCTCCGTGCTGGGGTCACTCGATAATAGTTCCCATATTTAAGAAAGGAGCCCGGGGCTCTTGCGAAAACCATAGAGGGATTAGTTTGACCCCAGTCATTTCAAGGGTTCTGGCATCAATTATACTTCGTCGACTCACTGCAGTTCGGGAAGGTAAACATTAGGGAAGAACAGGCAGGGTTTCGCCCTGGGCGGGGTTGTATAGATCACATTTTTACCCTTCGTCAAATTCTGGAGCAGCGTCATGTGTACCGCCGGCCAACAATCGCCGTATTTCTCGACTATAAAGGTGCGTTTGATTCGGTGGACCGATCTACACTTTTAGAGTCGCTTAAACGTAGGGGTGTACCGACTAAGTATGTGAACATACTGTCGGCGCTTTATTCCCATACTTCAGCTCAGGTTAGGGTTTACGGCGAAGTATCTGACAGTTTCAGCACCAGGAGCGGCGTACGTCAAGGCTGTCCCCTTTCACCATTTTTGTTCAATTTCGTCATAGACGAAATAATGGAGGACTGTCTGCGGCACTCAAATGATGCCGGCGTGGACCTCCTACCTGGTGAAAGACTGACTGATCTTGATTATGCTGACGATAAGGTATTGCTGTTTGACAACTTTCAAGCGGCACAAACAACACTGGACGCTATTTCGCGTTCTGCTAAGTACTTCGGAATGCGCTTTGCAGCCTCAAAATGCAAAGTGCTTCTGCAAGATTGTTGTGATTACGTAGATTTAATGTTAGATAATGAAGTCATGGAGATTGTTGACCGGTTTGTATACCTGGGAAGCTGCATCAGCGTGGCGTCGGAGGTGTAGGGAATGAAAGAAGCGCGTATTTCCAAGGCTAGGGCGGTGTTCGCTAATCTAAGACACCTATGGCGACAGAGAGGTATTTCTCTGAAGCTTAAGGGTCGCGTATATCAAACAACAGTGAGGGCTGTATTACTTTACGGCAGCGAAACCTGGCCGCTCAGGGTAGAGGACGTGAACCGTCTTCAGGTATTTGACCACCGATGTCTGCGTTCAATCGCTCGTATCGGGTGGCACCAGCGAGTAAGCAACGAGGAGGTTAAAGCGGGTGTTTGGCACTGATTGTCAAACGAGTTCTTTTGTTCAGTCGCTACATTTGCACAGACTTAGATGGTTAGGTCATGTACTAAGGATGCCAGCTAGTCGTTTGCCACACCGAGCACTGTTTGCGACGCTGCGGCCGACTGGCGCAAGGTGCGAGGTGGACAGATGATGACCTGGCGTAGACAAATGAAATCGTTCACGAAGGGGTTGGTCACTGTAGGTCGGGTTCGTCTCCCGGGCTGGGGCCCTCGCGACTCACAGAGTCGGTGGCTTGAGACGTTAGGTGAGATGGCGGCTAATCGAGCTCAGTGGCGTGAATGTTGTCGTTGTTTGGCCGAGTTGTCTGTGAAGTGAGTGCACTTAATGACGGGCAGTGAAAGCCGTAAGGAAGCTGTCTTGCTGATGACGCCTTACTTTCACTTACAGCTCGGTTGTTTGTTTGCAAGGTGTAGGCGCCTTGATTTGAATACAGACGTAGCTATTTTCAGTAGTTCGGTCTCCTCTCCCTTCCCTTCTCTCCCTTTCGTTTTCCTATACAGGGATTGCTATTCTTCTTCGCGGTTGTGTGGCAGTTAAGCATCAATGTGTACTATTGATGTATTGCCGTCTATGATGATGATAAAACAGTGTGAAGATTCCGGTTGATCGCCACTTGCACCCGGCTGAGAATTTAACCTTGACCACTCGAACTGAAGTTTTAACGCGACGAACCTTACTTGATTGTCGATAACCTTTGTTCTCAGCATGTATGTATTTTTATTTCGGACTCTTCCGAGCTTGTAATGCATTATTCCCCACTGTTGCTCTCAATTTGACGCACTCAGCAGTAGCGGCAGCTAGATGAGGCAAAACCTTGGCTACACTTCAGTGCTGCATGGTTTTCGCTCCTTGTGGGTTTTGTTGTGTTTCATGCGATCTTCATCACATCTAGGACCGTGCTGATTTTGCCCAGACTGAAGGGAGCGGTACAATCGGTAGTGGAACGCGAAGACCTTGATTCTTACATTGATTTCAACTGACTTTTTGTTCGCCGAATTAAAACTTGAAGTTGGTTTCAGACGTCATCTACGCTTACACGCCATCTTATCCAGTGTGGTTCCTCCTTTTAATCCTTTTTCACCGTGCGTTATGGAGAATCACTCTAAATGTTATGTTGTTTATCGTCCATCGTTGTGATCTACCGTTTATTCCGTTAGGCACTCTTTCGAAGCCACGGATGTATGTCAGTGGTGTAAAGTGTCTCTGTTTACACCCACTCATTCCGTTTTTTATCCTTTCAGCTGCACGAGTCTTTGCGATGGATAATATTCCTGTCAGAACTCTTGTTGGATCATTTAGTCCGGAAAAACATGGCTTGAGCAAAGAGTTTCGTTTGACTCGCTTTTCCGTACTCAGAGGATGAGGTTGCAAAGTCCCACAAGCAGAACTAAAACAGTTGCTTGCGGGACTGAAATCCCTACAGCCTATTCCTTCCGGTGATGCGCCCCTTATGTGTAACTGTGGAGCTCGTATTGCTTAATGTTTTCTAACAGCTTTAGAGTTAGATTGCTGTGTTTTACCTTTACGGAATAATCTCAAATTAATTCAAACAACCGATTTTTTCTATCCATTAATTGATGATCCTTACACCATGGTGGGTTTGTTTTACTTAAAAATGGTTAGCTTCCTCTTGGAATCTTATAGGGTTGGATAACATGTTGCAATGTTTTGAGTGACCTCTACGCGATGGGGGTTGTGGACTGCGACAATATGCTTCTGCTGCTTGGGGTCGCTCAAGAAATGACGGCTAGTGAACGAGAAGTCGCCATACAGATGCTTATTCAGGGATTCCGCGTGAGATTCTAAACGAATCATGTATTGATTATTTTCCCGTATGTTTAGGATTGCGCATTACACGCTGGAACGTCCATCCGCGGTGGCCAAACGGTACTCAGCCCTTGGTTGATGGTCGGAGGCGTAGCGACGGCAGTATGCTCTGATGCAGAATATCTCATGTATGTTTACTTGTTTATTCACCTACGGAGCGTTTCAGTTTTGACAAACCATTACTGCTACTTGTTCTATCATTGGGTAAACGTAGTGAGATGCACAAGAAATGTTAATATTAATTGCCAGATAGAGGTACCACAGGTTTCGCTCTCATGCCTTGTGAATAATAAGTTTAGTTTCCAAGTACAGTGTTCTGCGAACCTCGACAACGAAAATCGTACAAATGTCTCCGTTCTGTCAAGTCATTGTCAAAACAATAACATATGGATTCCAATTACTAATCTCATTTAGATTACCTCTATATGATGAGCCCGGCAGGGACAAAATCGGTCCTTATCGGTTTGAGGGGAACATCATAGCGCTTACGCTGCTTTACTTTAAGGCCTTTAGACTGTTACAAGTTTAAAACACTGATAGTCTGAAGTGGACTGTGTTACCCCGGGCCTAATGGGTGTTAATAAGTCATACCCTAATGGGTTAGTATTATTTTTAAAGTTGTCCGACGAATGTCTTTCATGTCATGGTCGCTGGTTTTCAATCACTTGTGGGTCCTGTAATTTATCTCTTATCCAGGTTAGCGTATAATCGCCGATCTTGCTTTCGTATATAAAGAAAAATATGGTTCTGAGGGTGACATGAGTGCGTGAAGTCACATTTAAGTCGACATCCCATCCATACCTCAGAATCCACCTCAGTTAGTCCAATGCTGTTCCAGATTCGTGTTATTCGAGTTAGGCTTACTCTCTCTCCAACATCTCTATCACGAACCTTGTTTGTTCACCATCCCCAGCTCGATGAGAACATAATTACGTTAATGTACAACAACCCGATCATCTGCTTACTTATCTTGTTCCATTGTAAGTTTGAACAGTCCGACGTGTTGCTGACCCTTTGTGACACTAAAATCACATAGTACCAGGGTAATGTTCTTCTTTTCATGCAAAAACCACTTTCTATCCTCTATTTATTGTTTATAGAACAACCTCCTGCTCTTTTAAGTACGTTTTTTCCAGTATAGTCTGTTTGATGACGAAATGGTACCCCAGATCGCGGACAAGCCATTTCATTTTGGTTTTCATGCAGCTTAAACGATGGAAGCGAAAGTAAGGTACATTTAACAATTCTCAGACACTTCTGCACAGCGGATTTTGGTGTCTATGGTAGAACTCTGAAGGAAGCAAATCTCATCATAATCGACTAATTTAGGTGAGTTACCTAGTGTATCAGGGGTGATTAGGAGAACTAGCGCCGTATCAGGTGGATTGGTTTAGGTCTTCCGTCGACATGATGTATTTTCGCTGATACTTCTGACGCACTTTTAAATTACAAAGTCCTGACTTTGGTAATTCATTTAGCTTCAGACCTTCCGTGGACCCTGAAACATCAGCATTCCGATCATCCTGTTGGATGCAAATTAGGATATGTGCATGATGAAGTACTGTATTCTCTGATTTGAGGTTGTATTTGTCAGATTGTATGTGAAAGACCTCGCACACATTCATCAGTATAGCTGACTTGGTAGGTAATGTGATCTCTTCAGCTGACCTGTGTCGGATCGTCCAAACGATTTTACCAAAATGTCCTGTTGTTGCATACCTGAAAGTGCACCCGGAGGCTGCAATAATTCCTATGAAGGTTTTTTTTTTAAAAAAAAGTATTAGGTTGGTTGACGAGGATTATGCGAATAACGCGCTTTCATTTGGTCTCTCTGTAAAAAACATGCGGATCATGGTGGCTGGACTGGTGTGTATGGAGTGAGTCTTAAAATGCAGCGCGTTATATTAAGGTTAGAACTTTTTCAGTCGTACCTGTTTTATTGCCACTGGTTCGCTTCAGTCAGTTCCACCTACACGCGTCTTTACGCAACATTACCGTACAAGTGGGCTCGAGAATAGTAGGTACTTGTTTCCTTCTCTGGCCTTCGTAGTCTGTTGCATCGAAAGAATATCCATTGACGTTCCCTTTACATAATTTAAAACGGTTTATACTGTCTGTGTGCTATCCATCCTGTTCTGTTGTTCAGATTCTTGACTCGTTCATTACAAGGAAAGTAACGGACCTGTATTTCTCTATCACAGTCTCCGTCAACTATCTAATGTCAACCAGCCGTTCGCTGGCACCCATTTTGAACAACCGATCAAATAATGAAACTCACAATATGCAATGGTTTGGCCACGTACTCTCTATATCAGCTGTGTTTTCATGTTAAACCTTATGCATCTAGATTGCCGACATTCGACCACTATCGCGTGGCTATCAGACATTCCGAGAGTTAACATCCCTGATCTTAGTGCTGATTATGCGTGTGCATATTATTCCGTTGGACGACAGTAGCATACGGTCACTAATGGGATTAATGTTCACCTACTCAGAATGTGAGCTGGTAATTTAAGTGGGTTCTGGTGGGTAACTAAATTCGACTGGAAGCTAATCGCCGTCATAGTGCACAACGCTTCCACATACGAATAAGTATACCGGTGGACTGTCAGACTTGAATATAAAGAACAGTGGTAATCTAGCCGTGGTAATATAATCAATGGGTACCGCTCCCTTGTGAAGTGGATGATATCACTTGACCAGGACATAGGTTGTGTCTCATCAGTGTGCTTTTTCAATTGGTTGGTTCAGTTTGGTGAATCTAGTTCAGTTTCCTCTGATTTTCGTCAAGTTATCTTCACTTTCATGCAGCAGTTTCTAATATCCGGCTAGCTCATCAGTAAAACCACTGAGCTCTAAGGTTAATTTCAGGGATTCCCAGCCCAGCAGGCACGTGCGTAGTTCGACAACATCTGCACTAGTTACTTTCAAGTTACGACAGCACCGCGTTCTGACGTTATCCCAGGCCCGACACTTCATATCAGGGTTTCCAGACTTGATATTTCAGTTCCTCATGATCGTGATTGATTGCTTTTCGACTTTGTATTTTACGCCTAAGTAGATTGTCTCGCGTTTGATCTTTTTTGCGCTCTGATGAAAGGCCAAATCAAGCAGAAAAGGGTGACGTGCTGGTACTTACGAAGCCGCTGGGAACCCAAGTAGCTATCAATGTGTACCAATGGATGACGGACGATCATACATTCTGGAGGGAAACGCTGAAGAATATCACAACGAGTGAGAACGTGCGAAGCCTGTTTCACGCTGCTACAATGTCTATGACACACTTGAACAGAACAGGTACGTATTCGCAACTCCGTTGGCTCTCGTGTGATTTTTTATCCATCCGTACCCGTTCTGGCTATTTGTCATGTTAGCATGGTCAGACTAAGGTGTAACCTAACTTTGAAACTCGCACACATGCTTTTTCTTAAAACAAATTACCCGGCTGTCATCTTAGCGCTGTTTGGTGCAATTACTGGTTCAGCCTTCAATTTGGTGTGCGCTGTTTTGTAGTAGATATGCTATTCCGGCAACTGCATATTTTGTTCTACGTGACCCTCAGCAAACAATAAACACCGCAGTGTGTTGAACTTTGTTCGAAAGTCGACTTAGTTTCACCGACCGTATACGGATTTGTTGTGACCGATTGACCTTTTTCATGTAAACTACCTTGACTTATAAGCATATCTGTCCCAAATTCGGATTGTTGATAGATTACCGTTCCGTTGTCACTACCAGCGTCCATGACTTTCGCTTTCAGCAATAGTGTGTGCCAAACCACCATGCCGGTGTCTGGCATTCTGCTGTTTCCGCGACCAGCATAGAAGTGTATTTTCTAATTGCTTGCCGAGCGTTTAATAAACTCTGTCGTCTCGTGCAACTGTTTGCTGGCGGACACTATCATGTAGAAGCGATACACTCTATCTGAAACTCTGAATAAGTGAGAGTGCCATCCTGGTTAGGTAGTTTTCGATTTCACTGGGACAGCTGTACAATCACATAAATGAATACGCGGCTTCAAAATACATTATCTTTCGTTATATTGCTTTCATTCACACTCGGCATGCGAGTAGTAAATTAGGTGCGAGTCGACAGACCCTAATTTTTCGCGATTTCACTCATCTGCATAGACTTGGACAGGCCTGGTGACAACTTTTTAAACATTTCCTAGCCGAATACCCACATGTCATACGTTCTCGAACCCCCTGATACTGACACGTCGAATTACTGTGCACAGTAAACTTCTGTTAATTCGTCAATAGTGGGCGGTCCCTTCGAGTGATCACTTGAGCGGTAACCACCATACTTTGATTAGATTGGTGATTGTTGACATTTTGAATTGGATGCCAGTAAAGTTGCTGTGCTAGATGTGTATATTCACTTATAAGTTATATCACTTTGCCAGCGCCGCTCACTTTGTCTTTGAGTATATTTGAATTCGATAAATAAAGTCATCATGGTTAGTTACACTTCATCATGCATTCTTGACATACAGTTTACTGCTAAAGGTGTATTCGCGAGCTAAGATGGATTGAAACATCGCTACCTTTTTTCCTATCGTTGCTAATTTCCATCTGTTGTTCTTCCAGCTGCCCGTCTGATGCATAGATACGGATCACACGGATGCACAGATGTCACAGGTTTCGGTTTGATGGGACACGCGGATAATCTAGTCAAATTCCAGAGGAACCCAAAAGTGGCCTTCAAAATTCACTCTTTACCGTGTTTGGCCAGCACTGTGCAATTCTCAAAAGCGCTAAATGACCGATTTAAATTGTTCAAGGGACTTTGTCCGGAAACCTCGGGTGCGTTATTTGTCCATATATACAATGTTGCATATTGAGTCGCCGAATTATTCGTATCGAAGCGGAATTCTGAGAGTGGTGTATGCAACTGTTTACAAGTCCTGTTTGAAAGGCTCCAATAAGCTCACCGTTTTCTCCAAAGCAGTGTTTGCATGTGACGCAATTACGAAATGAGTGTTGGGGACACTTACCAGATTGTCGCGCAACCGTTCGAAAGTCTGGTAAGACTGTTTGCTCTCTGTTGACTGCATGAAGTCCAGTATGTCAAGTGACCGTTTATCAGGACATCCCTCTTGTGAAAAGGACAATAGAACTGGTTATTGAGTACCTTCGCAGTTAAGCGGCCAAGCTTGTTTAAGTGGTCTTGTTGGTATAGTTACTTGGTACTTATCAAGTGGATATCTGTATGGTCATGCACTTTCCAGCTCGAGGAGCTTTCATCACTCATGGCCAAGCTAGAGAGTAGCTGTTTCAATTTTAACTTTAGTCCTCGTGTGGCTAAACTCATCGGCCTGGTGTATCGACTTAAGTCTGTTCACACTGCCGCATGTCGGTATACGGTTAAACATTTTCGCACATGCTGGCTTTCCGGTATTCTTCAGCAGAACGGAGACGAATTGCTTAGCCGTAAGAGTCATGACCGCGTTCAGTCGGTTTCTTATGAAATGAAGTGATACAAACAATCTGATTTGCTAATAAAAACGAGCTCGTAATCATGCACTCATGTAGGGAAGTAGCAGTCTAATAGGCATTGTTTAAGTTTGAAATTGCATAACCAGATAAGATGGCTGTGGCCTAAATCAGTTGACAAGTCGATCAACATTGCATTTCATAAATGAACTAGTAGAAGAAAGTAGAAGAAATTGAAGTAACTTAAAAAAGGAGTATGGGTTGTGTACAGAGCGGGTTCATCGCTGTAGACATGATTACAACTTACCATTGTCATAATGGGCAGTAATACATCGGTGGCCCTCGCCGATTCTCAACTGCCATATAATATAAGAAGCAAGCCTTAGCCAAGAATAGAACACAAAGGGGCCTAACTACCAAAAATAGCTACGTCTATATTCAAACATTCAACATCAAGGTGTCTACACCTTGCAAACAAACAACCGAGCTGTAAGTGAAAGTAAGGCGTCATCAGCAAGACAGGTTGTTTACGGCTTCCGCCATCCCGCGTCGTTATGTATACTTACTTCACAGACCACTCAGAGACAGCGACAACATTCAAGCCGCTAATCTCAGTTAGCCGCCATCTCACCCGACGTCTCCAGCCACCGACTCTGTGAGTCACGAGGGTCCTCAGCCCGGGAGACGAACCCGATCTACAGTAGCCAACCCCTTCGTGAACGATTTCATTTGTCTACGCCAGGTCATCATCTGTCCACCTCGCACCTTGCGCCAGTCGGCCGCAGCGTCGGCAAACAGTGCTCGGTGTGGCAAACGACTAGCTGGCATCCTTAGTACATGACCTAACCATCTAAGTCTGTGCAAATGTAAGGATTGAACGAAAGAACTCGTTTGACAATCACTACCAAACACCCTCTTCGTTGCTCGCACGTTCATGTCACCCGATACGAGTAATCGAACACAAAATTGATGTTCCAACGCCTGAAGATGACACAACTCTTCTATCCTTAGCCGACAGGTTTCGCTGCCGTAAAATAACAATTTTTCACTATAAAAAATCTAATAATTCCGTTCAGGTACTCTCAGACTGCTTATGATACCGGGTTGTGTCATCTCGCTAGTCTTATTTGTCGCTCGTTTGTGCGTGGGGGCATTCAATGTGAGACATACTCATCTCAAGTCCTGTTGACCAAAGTCGAACCGTTAGTGACATCTCAGTGATTTAATTAAGCATGCGTCAGCCTAATGTTGTTCATAGAGAGATGCCGACACCAAGGAATGGG
>LOND01003173.1:24401-38752 GCA_014220965.1 Paragonimus kellicotti | reverse complement strand
ACCTCTCTGTTGCCCTGTATACGCGATCCTTAGGCCTCAGAGAGATGCCTCTCTGTTGCCCTGTATACGCGATCCTTAGGCCTCAGAGAGATGCCTCTCTGTTGCCCTGTTATTACGGAAGCAGTACGTATTGTACAAAAACACCGATATGGACGCAGACGCTTATTTACATGCAATGTTCACCCCTTTCATTATCCGATTGGTCAGTATCAGGACCTCTCAGTTAAGTTGAGGCAACCGACCTCGTGAAACCAACGGTGCAACGTTGGAGGTAGTGAAGAAGTTTAATTCCCTAATCAGTTATCTGTTCTAACGTTCTGTTTGACGAAATCGGTACTTCGGAAGTATTTTTCTGCTATTGTTCCGGTGCTTGTGTTGGGTCATTTTTGCAGGCTGGAAACAGGAACTGTGTAGACTTGAAGACCGTATTCAAACTGCCTTATTATCTTCCTGAGCTGGGAGCACAGTGCTCCCCTATAGTTATGCAAGGTGACGGAAAAAGCGCGGAACTGTCGGTGTTGACTGTCGTCATGCAATTCCGTCCTTCCGTATCTCGCCCAAGTTATAACTCAATTTTTTTTGTCCCCTTCATGTCATGTAACCTTCATACGCCGTCCTAGGTTCTACTTATCAATGTGTGTGCAGTTTTTATTCTCGTGAATAACAAGATAGATATCAGTACCCTCCGTTCCCCTTGAATCGTATTAAATCTATACTGCGGCACAGAGTTTTCAAGGTATGCCTTCACTTCGTCTGTACTTGATGTTTCTTGTACTGATTGCCGAATACTGTTTATTTATTTGTAACCTCGAGGCTGCGTATTTCGAAGTTCATCCACGACGTTCCGCACTTGTTAGCTTTGCTTTATTGTATTAATAGATGTAATGCTACTTACGAAGTGATGTATGCGTTTCTCTTGGCAAACTAGATCACAGAGAACAAATTCAGCTATGAACTATGAATACTAAGGTGTGTTTCTGACTGATTATGGTAGGAACGCCTATTCACAAAAATGCATCCGCTTTCAGGTGGCTTGTTGGTTATCCTGCCTCCCGAGGCCGCCAGTGGTTTTTGTGAAGAACTGGAAAGATTAGAAGGTTGCCCTGCTTGGATTATCGGTGATGTCGTGGAAGCTGAATCCAGAACTGTGTCGTTGCTGCCCGAGCCCAACTTTATTGACGTGGATCACTCAAGCATTGCTCCACCCAAACGAGGATTGTAACCCTTGTGTGCCTGTCTTTTCTATTTGATTCCTTCTGTTTCTTTTCCCAAACGTACTGGTTCTACTTATGAAGCCGGTGATGGAAATTTTCGAACGTCACTGAGCCGATGCCTGTAAACCAGTACTTTTTTTCACCATAATAAACCAATCATTCCGTTCAGGTACTCTCAGACTGCTTTGATACCGGGTTGTGTCATCTCGCTAGTCTTATTTGTCGCTCGTTTGTGCGTGGGGGCATTCAATGTGAGACATACTCATCTCAAGTCCTGTTGACCAAAGTCGAACCGTTAGTGACATCTCAGTGATTTAATTAAGCATGCATCAGCCTAATGTTGTTCATAGAGAGATGCCGACACCAAGGAATGGATTATTACGGAAGCAGTACGTATTGTACAAAAACACCGATATGGACGCAGACGCTTATTTACATGCAATGTTCACCCCTTTCATTATTCGATTAGTCAGCATTCGGTTTGGCAGTTATGATTCTCGAAATTCTTCTATGGATTTTCCATGTGTAGATGGGATAATAATTATGTCCATATATGATGCGAACGTTTGTAAAAAATCTTCAGTACTTGTTTTCGGGCAGTTTACTGCTCATCAGTCGCTAACGTAAAACCAACTATCTTTATACAGAGCAGAATGAAATCACATTGCGATATGTTAACATTTCATTTACTCTCATCAGTCGCAAACGTAAAACATGCCAGTTATATACATCATATAGATAAGGACAAACAGGGACTAGACACGCCTACAAGCACCAATTATTATGTAATCACGACCATGGCAACCCGATAGGTTGCCTCAACCGACGTTATGTGCACAAAAGTGGTTGAGGCAACCTATCGGGTTGCCATGGTCGTGATTACATAATAATTGGTGTGCTTGTAGATGTGTCTAGTCCCTGTTTGTCCTTATCTATATGATGTATATAACTGGCATGTTTTACGTTTGCGACTGATGAGAGTAAATGAAATGTTAACATATCGCAATATGTCTTTCTGCTCTGATGAAGTGGTTAAAGGGAACTCAGTGTTTCAAATTTTATACAGACTACACACGATGACAACCAAATAGTTTTGACCTTTCGCGCGCTAATAGTGTAGTCAATACCGTGGCGTGTTGCTCTCTCGCGACATGTCTTCCCTTTGTTTTGACCAAATGGATAAAAGGAACTTAGTGTTTTAAGGTGTGCTACTCACCGATGTTATAGGTAGCCCACTACGCTGTTCCGTGACTTTGTGATCGAATGCTCTGACCCTCTTTTGGTTCTCTGCGCTATCAGGTTTTCCAAGAGTCGCTCTATTCGGTAGATTGTACCGTGTTTCCAGCTAGTTGTTGCCCTAACTCCCAATTGATGTTACTCAGTATAAACAGTCTCGCGCCGATTGATCACTGTTACGATTCTCTCCTCTTTGTCGACAGTGTTTTTTATCCTGAACTTCTTGCTATTTTTCAGCATTTGTATTTCATTCTCGAACCACTAGAAAACGTGGCTTTTCTGTCTCTTACTATGTTGAACGTTTTATCCTTTGCGCGAGTCTGAGCGGTTCTCAGATTTTCATTTACCAACCTATTCTCTTTTGTAAGTTCTTCCGAGGTAAGTTACAAGGTTAACGAAAATCCCGTCTTGTTCCAACGATAACCGTAGAACATAAACTTTTTTACGTACGGTTGACCTTTGACACTATTATTTGCTAAACTATTTCCCACCCCTACTTCGTCCACCGTGATGAGCTTTCGGTCCAGAAAACTCGTTGCCTCGAACCAACGGGAAAGACGTTCCGTCATAATGCTTACCTATTAGGTACCTTTTGCTATGATTAGTCCTGGTTCAGTAACGTCTGCCGACCATCATTCCACAAGCCCTCACACTGAAATTGGACGATGTATGTGGTGGTTGTCTATTCAATAATCGGCATTACCGAGATGCCAAAACGTGGAACTTCAAACCGTTTTCCAACTCTCTAGCCAGTAAAGAGTGCTTCAGAAGGTCGTATGCGCTGGAATGACAAGTGTGTGTCAGTTCGTATCGTCCTACCACTAATTATTTTCGGAGTAACAAAATCACGTGGTTTCAGCGTTCAAAACAAGCGTGTTTGGTGTGGAGCCGCCTCTAATATGAATAGAGTGTGCTCAAATATTTGTTGATTCCTTTACGTTGATGTTCGTGTTGTGTTTTTACTAATGTTCTCATATCTTGTCCCAAAAGCAAAACGTCCACTCTGAGATCAAGTTTGAGAAATCCGCCTTTATCTGTTCCGTACGGCCAGCACTTCACGTGATATCCCTGTATATGTTCGATTGTGAGTTGTGCTGTTGCATAAGTAGTGTCTGGCTTAACAGCCTTCCTCTTATATCCTTCGTTGTCTTAATTCACTCTAATAGTTTGTGGCCAGTCTGTCTATGGAACCGCCTACTCCAAATTATTTTCAAACATTCTTTATCAATTCCCATATTTATCTGCTCGATTCGAAACCCTGTTCTCACGCTCACTCGCTCCCTCTTTTGGTTGGGAATTATCTTTATATCTCGATCCTGAGCGTTCACGGATACCGGGAGCACTTTGGAGGCCTTGGACAGTCTTAAAATCAGTGGTCGCTTTCCTCCTTGATTACTTCATGGACTTCCCTCATTTGAGATTTCTGTTTGGTCACAATATGTTGTGGCAACGTATTTTTGTAGATAATATCTACAGACTGGCTAGTATCCTGCGCCACCAAAGAACTGTCCTAACCCTTGTCTGGAGTTTGGTATTAAGTCATTCGTGTTTTCCGTAGCTTTATCTGACAATTACATCATTTCCGTTCTCTGAATTTATGATCCAAGAGAACTGGGGGATCAGATGGTTTTCTGTAGCCCACCAGTATTACAACAGTGTATCACACTGAAGTTTACCTGTTGCACAACCATGAGAGGAAGAACAAGCCCTAGTACAGATATAAAAAAAAAACAGAGTGGAACTTACTTCCGGAGACCTCTTGTTTAAATGGAAACAATCGATACTAAGGTGCCCGCATTTTGCAAACAAACAACCGGGCTGCACAAGTCCGCTTAAGTACGATCTCAAGCTGTACCCTATGCTTCGGTTCTGATTGGCTGTAATTCACATTGCGGTCTGCATACACCGCTACGCTGCCCAGTCCATTCAGTATATTTTGTCATCCCACGCCGGTGTAGATGGCGCGCCCAATTAATTGAACGACATATCTGAATCGGTATTGCGCTGCTCCAACTGTGTGGCGTCTTCTCTGGATCTCATGGCTTAGTTCTAATTTGCCAGTAATCTGAATACGAGTCGATCCTGACTGTCACAGTTTGCAAAATGTATTTTCCACCGTAGGTATTGGAAACAAACCCGAAAACCGTTCACTTCAACAAAATCCTGCGGATAACGGATTGTTAATACTTCTTTAGCGTAACAATCCTTGTCCTTCTCGATGTGGATTATTATCTTGCGGGGTCCGTGTGGTCCAAACTTCTCTGCTGCTAAGGGAGTTTCATTTTCGAGCTAGCTACGATATCCATTAATCGTAAACAACTCCGCAGTCCTGCTGGTCATTGACTACACTGCGACATTCGCATTGTGGTTGCCATGGGCTTTTCTGCGACCGCCTGTGTACAAGCGTCCGTATTTAGTATCCCATATTTCATATCGTTCATGGTCTTCAGTAGGTTAGCTGTAACTAGTGTGGGTTGTTTCTGAACCAGCACAAACAGCTTTCTGCAACACTGATGCGCATTCGATTGAGCTTTCGATCCGTAAGATGTACGGCGATCGTTCTAATCGTAATCGCACCTAGTTCAATCTGCTTTTTCCTTGCTCAACCAACCAACTTGCTGCATTCGGCTGGTTATCCACTACCACCGTTGATAATATTAATTCCCGTGCGACATGTAATTCTGGGACGTTATTCGTTTGTTTGGTCATTCATGCCAGCAACCTGGATCTTGCAGTGGCGGTGGTGCACTGTTGATAAACTGACAAGTCGACAGCTGCTTTCACGACGCTGGGTCCAGCTGTGGAAGTATTGTATCCAGCGAGCTTTGCGGAGTAACCTCGAGCACCACGGAGTCCACTTCCGTTCGGAGGCGGGCCACGCTGACACGTGATGGTTGGTTGGACCGTCGAGTCCAGCTACCAGCGCGTTCGTCGTAGCGGCCCACTTCAGTTTAGCTCTATCCTTTCGTGCAGCAATTCACTACTTTTTTCATCCAGCTCCTCAACTGTCTGCAGAACAGCGAACTACGTACCCGCGGCCTTGGTTCTGACCGTTTGGCAGAGGCCTTCGAACTCCTTCAGGATGGTCCGAAAGTCTCTACCCTCAGATAGTTGCGGCCAGGATACTGTCATTATTGACGTGGTTATGACACCATTTGTTGTGCCTGGAAGTTTGCTGGCGCCAAGGACTAACCTATCATGGACTCGACATGCAGTGTGTGTAACTACATCGTCGTGAACAAAAACGTTCAATTGCACCCGATGTTTGTCCTGGTCACTATCTGTTCGCTCAGTATTCAATTCGGAGATTGTTCCGGTTACCAACATCCGCACGTACCTGTTTAGTGTTCACAAGTGTTCATTTTGTTCCCATCCCTTGCAAACGTGAATAGTCTGCACCATTGTTATGAGTTGTTAAATGCACTAAAATTTCTTCAAGGAAGTAGACGGACGAAATGGTCGCACGTTCGCATTTTCAAACGGTATTGCCACTTAGTGACTCCGGTTTGGTGGACTTTCTTGCAGGTGCCGCAGTACAGACAGCCATTGGTCAGCCGAGCGAATACCTGCGTCAGTCATGTCTGTTCCAACTCTTGCCAATCATGCATGCTTGGGATCTATGAATATGCGTACGTGCAGTTCTGAGTTCACATTTCCCCCAAAAAATGCAGGCTACTTTTAATTCGTATTATAGCTGTCACGTCTATCCCCCTTTCCAAACAATTATTCTGATCATCATTTGATTCGCAAGGCGAAGTGCATTGTTTAACACGAAAATAACGAATTAATCAATATGGAATACTTCTCAAATCATAACGAGTAGTATCACGATTTTCGTATTGTAAAATTCACTCTACGTTTATCTTATAAGTCACTCGAATGCCACATTCAGAAATCAAGTCAAATATTGATAGTGATCGTCTAACAGGTCATTACCGATTCGGTAGTAATAGTGCGATACAAATAACAACGAATACTTACAAATATTTGTATTTAAACAGGATTTGGGTCAAAAACCCGCTACCATGAGAGGTGAGCGGCGTGAATCATTAGCTTTTGTGCACATAATATTGGCTTTCTCTGTTTGATCAACACAGTTTCACTGATGGCCGGAATTTCGGGATTTGCATGCCGTAACAACATACTGAACGTCCACCTCCCGTGGTAAGCAATTTTTTGACCCAAAATTCACTCTGTTCAACTATTGTTGCCACGCGCCTTTGTTATATATTCTGTTTGTATTTAGTATGCGGCTGACGAGATAAATCGAAATGTTAACATCCCGCAACGTTTGTCTTCTTGCTGTTTTGACGAATTGGATCAAGGGACGTAGTGCCTTATATCTATATACAACATAAGTATGAAGCGATATACACATTTTTAATGGTACATTCTTCAACACCAACGACCCCATATACGGGCAAAACTGCCCAAATCCAAGATGGTGGCCACAGTGACCTCCGTCCGAACACAAGTGTCATCAGCCACACTACTTACGGAAGAGAAGCGAGCTAGGACTAAACGGTAGGTCCAAAACCAACGTAATATCCCGCTATGGGTTCCAGTACGCCCAACTTCAGGGTCATTAGTTCATGTGAGGCGTGCCAAACATGGGTTTTTCAGAATCAGGAAGTACAAGATTGCCACGAAGTGCACATGATTTCCTAATATCTATTGGGTGCTCTCACGAGATCATTTTCCAACTTCCTAATGCACCTAGCGATCATGAACTCCAAGAACCAAATAAGCGATACTCATTAATGTGTCGTCGGTCGTACTACTTATAAAAAAAGAAGTAAGCAGTGACTGAAGAGAATATTCAAGTCGAACTGTTGCTTCAGGAGTGTGCCTCGAGTGAGCTTGGCAGCATGGACACATTGGAAGGAAATCGGTCGAACCATTTAGGAGCTGTGGGATTTTTAAAATTACATTCCGCACGACAAAAAAGTGGTCAATTCCGTTTGGTCCATATCATCAAGACAAAACTAGGTTATACAGTGTCGAAGCAAATACAATTCTCTATTGACTGACTTGTCACGAGTGATCGAAAATTTACTTTCCTTTTCAGGAATGTTTGACAAGTTGACTTGGTTCCAGTAAAAGAACGGTTAATTCATTTTATTAAGTAGGATTAGATATCTCAAGAGATCGACTGAAATACTCGTTAGAAGCATTTAATGAAACATAGTATCACGTAAAAACCGAATAGGAATATTAGGAGATATGTTTCATTAATTGAATCGAAAATACTTCATCATTTTGATAGAAACTAATGTCTGTTGATCCGCGAAAATAGCGTTAGTCACACGGGTGACACAGCATGATACAGTTGATTGAATTGGCTCGTTCTACAAAACAGCCAGAATTCTTGGGAGGCTATCGGAACATATCTTTTTAGGCATTCTAACTGTAAATACCGTAACTGTGGCTGCTACGTGGCAATAAAACACACTGATGGTAGAAGAACTTCCCGTAGACCGTTATGTGATTGTGCAGGGTAATAGCCTGTGATGTGGTAAGAACAGTCGGAAGAGCACGACAAAGATAAATTTTAGAGTAGAACCACTCATTTTCCAGATTACCTACATGCAGAAGTTTTAATCAATTCATTTCAAGTATATTACCTGTGACTACCCAATCGATAATGAAAAACGCCTCTGTGTTATTCATGGTCCCTTGATGCCCTCGACGTTTGGAGGAAGATATTTGGTAACAGGACTATTTTCCATCTGAATGAATCATTTCTGATAATACGATTAGGATGGCGAAAACCCAATGATATGTGTATACTGTTCGTCACGATCAAAACGATACGGGTCATGCTTTGGGCTGACATTCTTGAAAACCACGTTAACGGATCCTAGTTTTTAAACTCGAGTCACATGTTGGAACAATTCCAAAATGATAAACTCCAAGTACAGATCATGTTGAACACCACTCACATTTGATCACAGCCTTCCCATTTAGGCGAACATTCCAGCCAGTCTGTTTCGAAAGGAAGTACTAGAATTTCGCCATTGTTAGAGCCTGTAAGTTGTGCATATCCTTGCCGGGACCGGGATTAGGACTCCGCTAATGCTTTCTTGGGGCAACTTTGTTCACAACTGTGCCACTGACCTCACATTAGGCACGACCGAATTCATCATATGTGAACGCTCAATCACTTTCGCTTGTGAATAACGATCGGGCAGCCTGATCACTACTCACAAGCGGTCGTTATTACTCATCAGTGATGTCATCATCATCATCATAGACAGCAATACATCAGTGGTTCACACTGATGCTTAACTGCCACACAACCACGAAGGAAAAAAAAATATAGGAAGAAGAGAAGAAAAAGAGGAGGGGGAAGTGGACCTAACTACTAAAAATAGCTACGTCTATATTCAAACATACAACATCAAGGCGCCTACACCTTGCAAACAAACAACCGAGCACATGTTTTCATTCTATGTTGTAGGATAATCTGATCCTAATCGAACAGCGCACATTGCTTTTCGATTGTTTGCGTATGCATCAGAACTGCACATCAGTAAATGGCGCTTTATGTAGATCATTTGAACGATACATCTGATCAACACTGGATGCTCACAGCAAACCAGCTGAATCGCTGGACTTGAATCCCATCTCTGCAGTAAACTGAAACAGAGTTCCACTTGTTATCGGAAAGCAGTGAGACATAATATTATGAGCAAATGGTTGCCAATTTCCGAGAGGGAAATAGTCGAGTATGTAAGGTTGTTTCCGTTAAGCTCCCGTTTACAGTGTCATGATATAGTGATAACCACCATATTATTGCAGCCTGAAAAATATATTACCCCTGTAATCTGGAGCACTAAACTATTCGCTTGATACACTGGAGCAGCATGACGCAGTGTTTGTTTACGAACGTTCACTGAAGAAGTGGTTCACGCTACCCGACATGGACACGGTTGGGTGTAATCAGTTTTGAAGTGCCGTGCACGGGATGTTTTATTCACACTCCATGCCAAACGGATAGGAGACCCAAACAGGCTTGATCCAGCATTCAGGAAAAGATTTAATGATTACGTACATGGCATTGAACCCAAATATGTTACTTGGAAGAGAAGAAGTGAGCCACGCCAATCTTGTTTGTTTAGCCTGTTCCAGTGAAGGCCATCTGTGAATACGCAAGTCAGCTGAGCGCGTAGCCTCCGCAAACTGCTCAATATTCGTTCATGGCGACCCTGGCGAAGAGCGAACGAGATCACTTCACATGAATCAGGCTAAGTGGTGGAAACAACAATGATCAGGAGCAGCAAGCTTGTTGATATCCTAGTCTTGGACAGGTTGCGATCTCAAGCGGAGCGCACACAAACGCTATGCACCCTCCCGTTAGTTGACAATCGGAAGTCTCTTCGTTGCTATGCTGAGCATAAGTTGTCAAGGACAGCACGTACTTTTTTTGTTCTTGCTATCTTCATCGGCAACCGTACAAGCTGACGAGATAGTGCCAACCAAATATGTGATGTTGTATCGAGACTCAAGCGAACTGCCTGCAATAAAGAAGGTGGGACTGCGTGTGAACCAATCCTGAATTCGCAGTTAGAATGTTGGGAACGCCCTCCATACAAACCAGCCCGATCATTCACCTTGTCCAGCATGCCTACGGCAAAGTGGCTAAACAGGATGGTGCTATCCGTAAACTCTGTGCCGGTCAACTTACTGCCAAGAAGGAACTCGAAACTAAACACGGGTTCCTCAAGTACGCCCTCCAGAATATCATCCATGACAAATTTTAACAAGCAAAGAGCGACTGGACAATCCTAAGGAACACCACTGAAAGGGATCAACACCTGAGACAGTTGTCCATAGACTCACGTCGCTTGCAGCGACCTTGAATACTCCATTTATTTCTCTGCAGCTCCGTCGCAAAGTAGGGTTCCAGAAAAATTTACGAGCAACTAATTGGAAGGCGGCCTCTACGTCTAAAAATACCACGGCCGTTGGCTGCCTGAGTGTCAATGCCCCGTGGTCCGTTGCAAGATAAAAGTACATTAAATTCAATCTCGACTGAATCGGGTTCCTGCTCTGTACACACGTGACTTTTGCTTGGTTTAGTGGGCTGACATTGTGAGGCCAGTGAGTAGCTCGGACGTAGTGGATACTAGGTTGATGCCTCTATGATAGTTACATAGAATTCGGACTCTTTTTTCGAAAACAGGAAATACTTGATAAGTTCTTATCATAAGGCGATTTCTCATTTTCAAAAACTGTCACACCAGAGACCTGTCTCTGAAAGAAGGAGAGAGATCTGGTCCAGAATCCTTGTTACATTTAATTAATTTAAGCCCCAGGACCACTGCTGCTTTCAGTGAAAGGCTGTCTGAAACACACTAACCGTACATTTCGATCCCGTTGTCTACATGGTTCGATTAAGGCCAACTCAAATGTTTCTCAAATGCTCAGAGTTGGCCTTTCAAGTCGATGAGTTATTTAATGACACGCCAACTATCTTCTTTAAATATGGTCTCGGTTACACCGACTCGACAGTCAACACAACCGCCGATCAGAAAAAACAGCGGTCAATTATTCCTTTACAAAAGGATTTGTCCAATCTCTCGTTTGTAAAGCAACTTAATGCTCATGGTCCGTGCGTAAAGTTCCGTTTGAATTCCCGACGGTCGTTGTCACCTCCAGAGGCAAGTAGGATCGAGCAACGCCTATTCGTAAGGTTTGTAGCAGTGACAAAATTCCAGTTTTGTCGCAGCTTATTCGGGACGTACTCTTTCTCAGCAAACTTTCATAGCTGCTGCGATTTGTTCTTAGCGTTTTTTGGGTCCGCTCATCTGACGCAAACCCGGCAATTTGTTTACCAACGCTTTCTGACAAGCGTTGTTTACACACTCTTCGTTTGATTTCCAGTTGTTTGCCTTGCATTTGCGAATATATGACCTCTGGACAAATGACAGAGCAGAGCGGGTACACGCGACAACACGATCTGAGTCCAGATGATTGCCCCATAATGTGCAAGTCATCCATTGGATTGACGGCTATATGATCAGTGTGTCTATGGTTGTGATGCACTGGGTGGTCTCCGTGTGAAGTAGTGGTTTCTGTGTTGATTTGTGGTACTCGAAATGTGCACACCGTGAGATGTGCACAGTTACATCAGTCTTTCATCAGTGTCATCTTACTGTCTGGAAAAAGGCAACCGAGCTGAGGATTCAAATCTCCGGTTAATGTGATAATATCAGTGCTTAGTCTGTTTAAAAAGGTCGATGAGGACGTCCTAGAACGCACTGTTGGTAGCGTATGAACAAAGGTCCTCTGCAGCGTACAATTATATAGTGAACAAACAATGCTTCTTTATTAAGTAATTCCTTGGTTAAGCCACAACGAGTTAAAAACCAAAGAGTTATCGGTTTCGCAACGTTTCGACCCCTAGACGGGTCCTAAATCAGCACAATATAGAGTGGCATTTAAAGCCACCAACACATTACGGAATAAGTTGGTCCACTTAAAGGACAAACGAACAGTTCTGGAGCAATCAGACTGTGTTTATCAAATTAAATGTAAGGATTGTCAAGCTTCTTACATTGGACAGACCGCCCGGCAGCTAGAAGTACGCACCAAAGAACACGTAAGATGTAGTAAGAAACCTCCTACCGACCCTCAGCAACTCTGGAAATTAGAACATGATTCAGCCATTGCAGCACACGCAATCCTCAACCAACATCAAGTTGACTTCGACCATCCGACGGTACTTAAAAGTGGTTTCCGTAACCACAAAGAACGCTTACTGACAGAAGCCTTGCTGATCGCTAATACACCACAGGCGGTGAATCGATCCGATGGCTTGGAATTGTCAGTTGTTTGGCATGATTTACTGGGTGAACAAGTGACCACGTAGGAGAGGTTTGCGGCATTCCTGTCACCCACCCCTATCCCAGCTAGTCTACACGCATGCATATTAAACACATCCTGACATACAGACTCACACACACACACACACACACACACACACATGGTTGGCGGCATCCGAAACGGATTAGCCTGTCACAGTGACCGAAGCCAGAGGACGCCTGCGCTTCAAACCATCACCCCAAGTGGCTTGCGCTGCACCACTTGTGGTTCCACTCACACACCACGTATCCGGTGTAAACCCGAAGGAATAAGACCAGTAGGTGTGTGAGTGAGGCCTTTGTGTCCAGCCGGCCAATGCTGGTTAGCCAATTGAATGGCTAGCAGGAAAAGGAAACCCTTATCTCTCGGAAAATAAACAGAGAGACTACAATGACAAGATCTAAACTGAGAAGAAAGATATGTAAAATGTAATACAAGAAGCATTTCAGTATACGAATGTATGTTCCTGCATTCCAGAGAGGATAAGAATGAAAAACAGGATTCAGAGTGGACTACGAAAAGAACAGGCAAACCATTCATCATACAATACACCAACAAAGCTGAAGATAAGAATGGGTAGAAGACCGCAGACACCCAAGTTTCTGAAAAGAGAAGCGGATTAGTTGCCAAACGACCATATTCTTGGTCGATGCAATCAGTAACAGAGATGCTGACAGATATACTGTCATGACCTACCTCAGCCTATCGTACTCGTCGTCTCTTCGCCGACGGTGCACTATGAGTACGCTGGTGACCTATCGGTGCATCAAATATAAGCGACGTAGAGCGGAAGTCGTGGATTACGACGTGTTTAGTGAGTTGAGTTCACATACTTTCCATTGCACAGTTCTCGTGATACATGCTGCCAATCACGCTTCAACGTCGTTAGGAGAAAAACCATGTTGGTTGTTAGCTCTTTTACATTGGAGCACAACCACGACCTAACTGCTTTCCTGTACGATGCGCACCCAACAAATCGTCGGCTCACTGCAAGTGAAGTGAGCGATTCCAGGCATTTATTCCAGTACAATACTCCAACTGCTGAACTGGGGCAATAGATTACCGATGTTTATGGCAAGTATATAGCCACCATGGATATTTGAAGCATCCGTCATCGGTTGAAACCTCTGTCGATAAGTGTGTGTTGGTGTGCCCTGGTGTTGCAGAAACTCTGCCTCAAATTCTAATCATACAGAGAAAACGGCGTACTGCGTGTCATCAAAGACGACACTAATAAATACACGCACATATGCTTCGCACGGAAGCAGCAAGTGCAGTTATTCAGACGTTTTCCTGATGTGGTCAACGTTGATGCCACGCATGGAACCAACCCACACAAGTAGGTCCTCTGCTAGTTCACATTTGCGGTTGTAGCCTGAAGCTATATCAGTTTCTGGTCATATATGGGATGGGTCATGGAAGACCCGTAGTCTATGCCCATGCTAGGAGTAGAAAATTCGCTCCCTGCGTCTTTTTTGAAGCAGTCGGTGAATTGATGGGGGACCTGGTGATGGACAAAATGGTGGCCCAAATGCGAGCAGCACGAGTCGTTTTTGGGTTGCGACATAATGTTATGTTATTCCCATGTTCGAGATGCCGTAAGGAAACACGTAAGTTGGTGTAATTAACCTTATAATCACCATTTAGACAAATTCATTTAGAAATCGATATTTGTTTCATGGGATGGCTTCTTGTAATAAATTAGAAGAGTGAGTGAACGCTTTTGTCCATCAATGGTTAAGGTTCCACCGAACTGTTGCATTAATCGGACGCACAGACCTGTTGATTTTCAACTATCTTATGTGCAGTTGGCTTCATATAAAGCCTAAGTGGATCATCCATGCACAGTCGAATGTTGCTCGCTTCGGAAACCAAACAAACAACCGTCCAGAGAATGCAAATGGGCGACCCAAGTAACACACTTACCTACGAGGTCACTTAACCACGGCCCTCGGTAACATTTGGTCGCACAGCGAGTGGCTGAGACGATAGTTCGAGATGCAGTGCACCTACGGCTATTACCGCCGTGAGGTG
>LOND01003173.1:6132-24019 GCA_014220965.1 Paragonimus kellicotti | reverse complement strand
GCCTGTCGCGACAGGCTGTTCACGGTCACCCAATCGATAGTAGCAGAAAGGTTCAGTAGGCTACCGAAGTGTTTGCGCTAAGCCTTCATGATGTCCTCGGGCTGGATGCACGAACAGCCGGTGTCCATGTCTACCAGTGCTTTAGTGGACTGGATCGACGGACCGAAGATCGCTTTGAGCGAATCGTAGAACTCCTTATGTTGTCGACGATCTGCGAAGCCCTGCATTCGCTCGCCCTGCTTCATCCACCAGTTGTCCTTGATTCCGCGGACACGCTCGGCCAGTTGACGGCGGATACTCCGGAACGTGGCCTTCTTCGCTTCATTGGCCGGGTCCACTGTGGAGGCAGCAAATGCGGCATTCTTCTCTCGTACCAATTCAGCGATAACCACGTTGTTGTCGTCGAACCAGTCCGGACGTTTCTGGCATTTGAGACCGATCGTCTCGGTGGCTGCCGTCGTGATCCGTTCCTTGATAAATTGCCACATACCCTCAGGGGTAGTGGATAAAGGCGCGTCGTGCAGACGAGCGGCAACTGCACGCTGGAAAACAGTCTTTACCTCACAGTTCTCCAATCGTTTGACATCCAGCTTCTGCCGTTGTCCGGAAGACCTACAATAAACAGACTTGCGTACATGGATAAATAATTTAGTCCTGACCAATCTATGATCTGTGCTACATTCAGCACCGCGCATCACTCGCGTGATACGCACTTCACTAATGTCGCGCTGCCGCACAATCACGTAGTCAAGCAAATGTGATGACCACTTCGTGGATGGGTCCACGTCGTGATGTCGCTCGCATCCAGCTGGAATCGGGTGTTCGTGATAGCCAGCTCGTGAGTAGCACACAGGTGGAGCAGACGATCACCGTTCTCATTGACTGAACCAATGCCGTAGGGTCCGAGGACTCCCGGCCAAGCTACTGAGTCGCGCCCGACTCGAGCGTTCAAGTCACCCAGAACAAACAGTCGGTCACTCACTGGTGTCGACCGGATTGTGACGGACAGCTGATCATAGAACTGGTCCTTTGTATCATCAGTGTGACACATAGTTGGACCATAAACACTGAGAAATGTAGCACACTTACCTCGACCGAGTCGCAGGCGCATAGACAGCATTCGAGGGCTGATGCCGTGCGGTTCGCCTATCATCAAAGCATTGATGTGATCAGCGACTGCGAAACAGACACCATGCTCCCGAGCACCGTCTGCCGGGTAACCTATCCAGTAGAAGGTGTACCCAGCACCTGCTTCCCGCAACTTACCTTGGTCCGCAAGCCTTGTCTCGCTCAAGGCTGCTATGTCGATTCCATAGCGACGCAACTCCATCGCGATCAGTGCAGTGCGCCGTTCTGGCCGCCCTGTCGCGCCGCATCGATCCAGCAGCGTGCGCACATTCCATGCTCCAACACAGAGCGTCTTGCGTCCCCGTGCCTGTTTCAGGTTGGTCTTCGGGTTACTGAAACTTGAGTGAGCATTATCTGCTCGAGGATTCTGGTTGGGGGAACAGTATGAGGGAGTGTTTGGCAGTAGCATATTTTCGCCTATCCACCCTGCCATGTGCAGCAGATAGGGCGACCCGGTTTATCCTGCGTGACGGCCGATGCAGTATGGTATTTCGTTTATGTTGTATGTCATGGTTTTGTGGGCTTAGAATACTGCCAGGTCGCCCAGACCTAGGCAGGAGAGCGATTAGGGCCCTCAACCAAAGCCTTTGGCTCAAAAGCCTGTACCGCAAGGCAGCAGGTGACGCACACGCACAAATACGCATCAATCACCGGAAACAGGCTCGACAGTCACAACCCAAGAAATTCGGCACACACAGATAGTACTGCAAAGACAAACCGACCACACACACCGAATCAGATCAGGCAAAAAAGAAACAAAAACAACATCAAACCGTTCCAAAGCACAGCACAGCGGCACCATACACAACGTACGCATCTGCTTTTGTCTGGTTGCTCCCCCACACACACACACACACACACAAGTACACATTAACTCTCTATCCTTGTTCGCACCTAGGATCGTCACGTGGTGACCTCAGGTGAACCGTGAACCCATACATCCTATTGGTAGCCTGTCCACACACCGCAGTTGAAACACACTAACATGTGCCAGTTGATGACTGTTTCATTTGAAGCTTGTACATTGTAAATTTTCTGATTTAAATCGCTTGATAAAGGCTCTCCGAGAGGGTCGAAACGTTGCGAAACCGATAACTCTGGTTTTTAACTCGTTGTGGCTTAACCAAGGAATTACTTAATAATGAGCATCAGCACAACGCACAATATGTTTTCCATATCCGTTCTGTTTACGGTTCGGAAGTGCTAATGCTTCTTTTATTTGCACGAACAGTCTGATGTGCTGAGCCTCATCGCGCATGAATGACTGTTCGTTGGGGTCCAGTCGAGCAAACAACGTTTCACTTTAAAAGTCAGTGTGATTCATAGTCCAGCTTGACTACGACATTCAGCTTCGGTATTACCAGAGATCTCTGGGAAGCGCTCGGATCGGCAACTATCTAGAGGTGGGATCAAGTGTATAGCGGTGCTAGAATCAAAAATGTTCGTCTCTGAGTCACGGAACACATTAGACAACATACTTGAGAGAGCACTTACAAAAGTAGCTTGCTGACCTACTTGTCGAGAAATGCAGATACCGTGAACACATACCCTTGATTTGCCACGTGGTCTAACTAGTTTGATATCAATTTTGACTGCAGCATTGACACAATGTGACTACATGTTGGCGCTTCTCCTGTTTGTTTGGTCATCTAAAGTCATTTTAGTATCAGGAAATTAGCTTGTTGGTTTGTCGTGCGCCAATTTCCTTTGGCTCCATGGCGTTTTATTTATATCTCGTCATCCTGACCTACTTGCAATATCCACACTGGTCAACTGTGTTTATCCAGTTTGAATATTTCGGAGAATACGTACGATTTTATTTGTGCAAACGTTCGACTTCGCCAATTGAAACCGGAATATTTGGCTTTAGTACACAATTATGAACTGTAGGTAAATGGTAAGGCACAAGAACTGGAGACGAAACAGAACTATAAAAAAGTATTGGACTAATAATGCTATTGGAGAGCGATAACCCCCGATATAAACCAGTCGTTTATACGGCGAAATGGGGTTAGCTTGAGGAGTCCTTCCCGAGACTCTGAGTTATAAGTCTGACCCACAGAACAACAAGGTTTTCATGGAGGGTCATTCACGACGCCAATCATCCAAAAGCCTGATACACTTAGCAGTAACAAGCTTACATAACTCGACGGCCTAATGAACTAAACATTGATATCCAATACTGCTGCGCGCAGCAGATGCATTCAGATGTACATCAGGCTTCTGAGTGATAGCGGCCGTGCTGGATAATGTGCCAGTGTTTACGGACAACCGTTGGACGATCAAATGGCTTTTCTGTCTGAGAGTGCCTTTTCTAACTCACTGTCTTTTTAATCGGAAGACAGTTGCGCCATGAGTATGAAAACAGTCTTGTTATGAGCGCATAGGGTCGCACCTCACTACCTAAGCACTCCTACGCGGTCAGTAGTGCGACATACAATCCTATGAGTGTAACTGCTTTTCGTCTGGCTGCTCCCCTTTGGCCTGTCTGACAGGGTTGAACCTGGAAGAACCGGAGTCCTAATCGGTACGTCTCTCGGCATCGACACTGTACACAAGCTTGACCACCACAGTGAATCTGGGACGTTCAGATGCATTGAACAGTAGGGTTTTTGGTCCCTCTGACATTAGTACTGGAGCGTTTATGGCAATGCTCAAACGGCTAGTTTCGAACGTGTACTGAAACACTCTCTCTTCTTTTGCCAAGTACACAATGTGATACAGTTTGAAAGCAACGCTTCACAGAAGACTCCCAAAAGGACAACCCAACCAAAGACAGGACCGTTGAGGTGATCATGTTGTTAATGATAATCTTCACAATCGGGCCTTATCTCTCTTCGGTTAACGTCATTTAAGAGGTCATGCTGGACCACTTCCAAAGTTAGCCTTTGTGTGCTTATATTTCTACGCCGAACGGCCTTCCGACTTCCACCTCAGAGACATTGAAGGCTTGCGTGGGCTCGTACACTTTGTTCCAACACTGTTCACCAGCGCGTTTCAAAAATAACTTGAAGAACACACTGCATGGACCTCTGGAGTAACGAACTGAATCACCGGGTTCTGACAGTTGGGGGTTTATGAAGATATACCTGCTGACGAAGCTGTACACTAATAAATCGAAAAACGAGGATGAATCTGGATGAAATATAAAAACGAATGTCAGATTATGGTGCTTTGTTCCCGATACTTTTCTCGTTCCAGTACAACCGTCATGATTACAGTGTTTGCGATTATTGAGTGCCGCCTAGGTTTCCTGAAAGATAAGCGTCCTAGCAGCCTCCCGGAAGGTCCGATTGCTTTGTAGAATGAGCCGACATACCTGGCTCTGTTATGGTGTGATCAAAGACTTTCGTTCTTACCCAAACGGTCGACTAAAACGTCCCCTCAACTGCGCGCCTATCACCTGGTCTGTTTACCCGTGACCGTCAACTCTTGCGAACCACTCAGCCTGTCACATGTGCTGTGCCGCTTGTGTGTTGATTAGTGAACCGTATCCCTGCATACCAGTGTAGCCTGGAATGTGCACGGATACCATCGGTTATTCAGTAAATCCACTGTAATATTACCATTCAATTAATCCTATTGGATCTCCAGTAAGGCAGTTTTATGTAGCGTTAAGCCATAACTTATCACATCAGGCAATCCCGATACTCAAGGTAAATTACGCGCAGCTATGGGTAAGTGGAGCTGTTTCAGAATTTGTCTCACTTACTGATGCACATCTTGCGTGGAAAACTGTGGTAAGATATCGTTGTGATTCAAATAAAAACATCGAAATAGGTGCGGCTACACTATTATCATTTTTACTATCCACTGGGTGGTGATGCACATGCTTTCTCGAAATCGAATAAAGCGGACACACTGAACAACACACACAGTGAGACAGTAAAAGCAATTTGTGCTGAGAAGTAGGTTCTCGTTAATGGGTTATTCCAGACTTAATCCGGACTGATTAATGTTTAATCAAAAACACGTGCAAAGGGAAATACAGTAGATATTTATTTTTCAGAAGTCTGAAAATTAGTTGCTTTACATTTTCATCTGATTTCTATCAGCCTACATTAAAGTCACGTCGCATTTCTTAGTAATTTGGAATATTGTTCCAGAGAAATCGTCTGCACATATGAACAGATTATCTGAATGTCTTACAAAACACGTTTTCAGTAACACTGTCCAAACCATAGATTTCATCCCCATGCCCACAATGACGTTTCATTTTCTTGGCTATGCAAAGCATCCTCTATATAATTTTTTTATCTGAAACTTCTTTCACAAGGCAAAGTAGCCGACAAACCAAAAATGGCATAAACATCTAGTGCTCGACGTAAGCAAAATACGATCTCAGACGTTTTGCCAACAGTGAGATGGATGCTTCACATGTAGTTTCCTACGTTACACGCTACACCTTCGAAGACAACCTTGAATGGCATCCATGATCAGGTAACGACACGAGTGATTAAACTAGTGAATAGCATGTAATGAAAATAACGAGCACCGGAAGCGTTACATTAGCCGGTTTGCATACTTTGTTCCAATAAGCCTCTTCAATAATGAGGCTGGTGACATGGCACAAAAGGTCTCCAGGCCGATCTAAGATGTGAATTACTATAACATCCAAGATTGTCAGTTTTTATGTATTTAAAGGTGGGAATGGTAACCCAACTTTATAGATGTGAATAAGTTCCATAATTACCAAGGGGCAACGCAACACTTCGATTTTAAATGGGAACGGGCTATCTACCTTTTGTAACCAGTGCTTAAAAATGCAATACCATTCGCTTTCTTGCAACAACCAGTTTATACCGACGCAACCTCTCAGAGCATCTCGGCTGTCTGCTCCAGTCGATAGCGAATGGAGCTATTTCTCTCCCATGATATTGCAACATAACAGCCCTGTAGTTCTTTAGACCTTTTCCTTATACGTTTTTCCTATAGGGGTAAAGCCTTTTCCAGAAGTGTAGGGTGGAACGGAACCGTTTCATTGCAGTTGAATACTTCACTCTAAAAGTATCCAGTAGATCACTATTTATTGCCTGGCAAATTTCTCTGCATATTATCAAGTGCGTACTACAGAACAGGAGATTATAAAGCGGAAAACAGGGGTCAAATGTGAAACTAGACATATAAGGGAAACTTGCAGCGTAGCCATTCGCTAATCAGTCAGTGGCGTTGTTACTACAGCAACGTTAAGCTAACAAATGTCTTTCTGCACAGATCTGGAAACTCAAGCATGAGAAACCACCCCTAAAACATACTTACTTTCCCGAGATGTGAACGATATGCTGATTGTGACTGACAGTAAAGAACACGTCGAAGAAGTTCTAACAGTAGTCAACGAAGTATCAACATTACATTAAATTCTGAACACGATTGAAATGATTCTCTTCCGTTCTTGGATATCCGCCTTACTCGAAGGACTGATGGTTCAGTGCAACGTTCAGTTTATCGCAAATGCACTTGGAATGGCCAATACTTACACTTTAACAGCTTCGTGCCAAGGCATTATAAAACAGGCCTCATCAAAACGTTATTCAATAGAGCCAGAAAGATTTGCACTCAGGACACAATCCTGAGTGAACTGCAGCTAATTAATCAGGTTCTCTTGGACAATGGGTACCCGCAATCACTTGATCTCCAAGTTTTCCAGAAAGCTCCACGGTCGAACAGCGATGATGGTGTCGAAATTGAAAGCCTTTTTAAAACTACCATTCAGAAGAGATTATAGCAGTAAGCCGCTACAGCGCCGATTAAACGCCGCTGTATCACGGGATTATAATGCCGCAAAGGTCGTGTTAACCTACATCACAAGACGGATTGCAATTCCGTCTGCAAAGCCCCAAATGTTTCCGTTCGCCAGATGTCAGATCACTTACCGATTCTCATGTAGTTGCCAGGTCGATTAATTTTGCATGATGGAACGGCTTTGAATTTTGGAACACATCCCAGCATGAGTGAGGAAGTACGTGGCGCAGATGCAAGCTGACACTCATGTGTGCACACAGCAACCACCACACAGACCACCGGCATCAACGACCGCTCATCTTCTGGAGAGCCATCACCAGGTGGACCCCACGCAGGCATTCAGTTGTTTACGCAACTGATAAGCCCCGGTTGTTACGATATGCTGAGGCAGTTGCTCTGAGACGTTGGTATTCACCTCTGCGTGCAGAAAGACTGTTGTTGGCTTAGCACTGCTATTATAACAATACAATTGACTGATTAGCGAACAGCTCCGCCCTATGTTTCCATTCTGTGATCCCTTTTTCCGCTTTATAATCTCCTGTTCTGTAGTACGCACTTGATAATATGCAGAGAAATTTGCCAGGCCATAAATCGTGCGCATTTACGTTTTTGACTGCTCTACTAAAATTTGTTTCGGGAAAATGCTGCTTTACATTCACAAAATTATTTCTGTCACTTACAACGGAACCCCACTTGCTTTATTGCATGATTCACGAAAACTGGTATTAAACTGCAAATGGAATGTGAAAAGCCATTCATTAGTGGCTTGAAAACTTTTACGATCTAATTCATGGACAACGCAGATAGCTATTTCTTTTGGCCGGTTTCCGAAAACGAGTATACTTTTGGAGTTTATTCGGTAAGGTAGCATAGACGTGCTCAATGTTCAGAATTCGACAGAAGCATGGGACCGATCTCGTGGTTGTTGCCATTCATCAGATCTGCGAACCCGATGAACTGCTACCACACATCCTAATACGAAAACATCAGATGCTAAAATTTGTGGTTTGTGTGTGAGTTATTAATTACAAATTTCTTGAAGTTTACCTGCGAATAACACTGGTGTAGCACTTTGCTGACAACGTTAACGGCACAGGGCTGTTGACTCACTTGCTTACGGCTACTTTACGCCCAGATTACTCACCATTCGCTAATATTCTCGCCGCTTCTAAGAATATTAATCCCAAGAACTTGACTCACATTCACTATGTGAGCACTTTTTCAAAGAGAATGGTGTGCATTTTCACGCATTGTGAATCGCTCGTTAGCATGTGTATATTCAACAGTTATTTTCGGTTTCCAGAAAAGTAAGCTAAGGCGGTCACATCTCAGCCGGCTAATCAGCTTCAGTTCCCCTGTCTCTTGCGAAAAGGCAACGGACTAAAACAGCAATAGCTGGAAAAAGCGGCTGAGCTTCGGTATAAATATCCACTATAGAGTACATCCCATGTTAGTAAACATAATTTGCTTATATCACACACTAACACGAGTTGGCAAATCGACCTAAGAAATGTGTTCAGTTTATCTGAATAAAGGCCAAGCTCACGCTAAGAGTACGCCGAGTTATCCCATGCTTCTGTCAAAATCGCGCATCGGCCTGACTACGAAGACCATGTACTGTCGGGTTTGCGATGGCACACATGCATATACTAGTAAAATAAGCCGCGTGTGCGCATCGCCCCACAAACAGCGCACATCTCGTTGAACAAAACCACTGTGGTTGGTTACTGCGGATATCCATTGGGAAAACCCTATTCGGACGAGCTGAGAAATTTCGAATTGCCGCCATTGTGAGTTGGTCTGTCAGAAGGCGGTAAAATAATGGAAGAACTCAAGACCTGATCGAAGAAGACCTTATAGTCGAGGCGGTCCTTACGCAAGGGATTACTGTGTACAGGGGCGAGTTTACTTGTCCAATTAATCACTTTCGCAATGATACTGTTAGGATAACCGTTTTTTCCTCAACATCCCAGGAATCCTAATTAGCAACTGCCCAATAGCCCACGCCATCAGAAACAAACAGTGATCTATCTCGTACCTTACCGCAAATACAAACCACTCCTGTCACAATGCGTCGAACCCAAAAGAGAAGTTTATATCGTGCTCTGATAGACACTGGGATTAGCTTTAACCAACTTCAATGCCAGTCCGCTCAGCGGTGACAAGTGTCGCCAATCGCTTTGTGCATGCGTTGACCGCTAGTAAGTGGGATGACCTGTCTCACGGACCCGTAAAATCAGGGTGAACTCGCGACAACGATTCACCCAGATGCATAAGTTCTCACACCACGTCAAGGTACAAAACCCCTTCCACTCAACTTCTGGGACTGTGGTCGATGCTTGCTCGTTTGCAGGCCAACCACAAAACGGCTGATCGATTTCAGCCTATGAGCAGAAAGGAAGCGCAACGGCTAAGGAAACTAATTCACATATCTTCCTGCAACCCTCGGTGACCGTGACCGCATGCTCAAATGTATAAGTGCCTGTCGCTTATTCATGGGCCGTTGATCCGATTTCTTCGTATGCTTAGTGCTAATGAGACACAACAGAGTCAGAAGTGCCGTCCACTTGGACCAACTGTTTGTTGAGTCTATCTTTTTAGCGACGACAAATAACTATAATATTGAAACCATCCATAGTACTACAACACAATCGTTGGTAATGACGCCCACCGCGAACGCTCAGTCACTGATTCTAACCCCAATCACCTCAAACGTCTCCATCTAGGTTAGGGCAGCCTGACACTGTCCACTCTACAGCCCGTCACATACAAAGACGCGTCTTGTAGTCTGAAACTAAAGACCTATATAACTATCACAAATAGTTACTAGGACAATATCTTGGCAAACAGATTACGGATATGAACTAGATGTGTATAAGAACAATGTTTCTGCTCTGTCATCAGTCTCATATCTAACCGATCACTCAATCCATCGAATCGAAATAGACCGGCAAAAAGTAGATATTAATTGTTTATTAAAACCGTTGAGTTTAAAAATTTACAATGATTTGCACGGATGACACGACGTCTGATTCTGAATGGAACGGTGGCATAAGGTATAAGATGAATGAAGGGTGTAACAATCAACTGGACTCATTTCATACATTTTAATGACTGACTATGAAACCAATCATTAGCAACAATAGCCCAATCTCCATAAAAGCGAGTGGGGTGATCTTCAACGGAATGATGATCCTTCCGGGGCCACCCGTCGAGTGCGGCCAGATGCTTCCAATGCTTCACGTTTTCTCGTCTAACACGTCTCCAGAAATAATACGTATTTCTGTCTAACTCGTCCAAAGGAGGGGGACGTCTGTCAGTTCTCAAACTCCACAACCACTGTGGATATTCACTTGAAAAGATTACTAATGAAAGAGCCAAGAGTTACCTGTCCGGTCGCAATGGGATGGGATTTTCGCCAATTTTATAGTTTACACAACAAAAATTGACTAACTTATTAGTATCCGTCTCCACTGGTAACTCTTTAGATTTTGTAACGGCTGCCACACCCTTGGCTACGGAGTATGCTTGAGGTTTCGTAGGGGATACTTACCAGTTTTAACTTTCTTTGAGTAACTTCTGAAACACGGACGAATGTGGCGCATTAGCGTGTATCGTGGAGGAAACATTGAAAGTTGGGCTAAAAAGGAGTGGGGACAATAAACACATGGAAAATACGACCGTTGAACGACAGCACGTTTAAATCGGAACAAAATTTCAACATAAGATAATGTAAATACTCTTTGTTCTCAACAAAAGGGAGATTTGACTGAGCATATACGTTCATTCTACAAATAACCTTCGAGAACTCCCATCACTCCCGTTAGAACCGTGAACATGTGTGTGTGTGTGTGTGTGTGTGGCACCTTTGATCGGTGAGCAGAATCGCTGGTCGTCGGTTCTTGGCACGTAAGAATCGGATGTTAAGCACAGAGTCAGACTCTTCAATCAACGACACCGAATGCGATTCCTCAAATCAAATTTCTCAACCTTGTTGAACAGGAAGCAGCACACGAACACGACCCAAGGATAATACCATCTATCGTGGCATCAAAAACCAGGCAAATTTTACGAGCTTTGAATTAAATGCACACATCGTTGCCAAACAACAAAGTAAGAACGGAGCCAACTGTGACAGACATGGCATGTGGCTGAACTCGAATTAGTGATGGGAACAGTATGTCCGGGCGCAGCAAGCGCTCTATTATCTGGACCACGAAGGCAAAAATTTATTCGGATACAGCTACCCCGTTTATGATACATCCAGAAGAGTCAGAGTACTGTTACATCAGGTTCGAACCCGATTGCGAATGCATGTTTCCGTAAAATTACTGCAGGTTTCTAATTTAGCCACCAAAAATGGTGAACGAGTACTGAAGCCAGATAAGTGACTCAGGGATAACGGTTCCCATGATCTCGTTCAAAAAAGCCATCTCAATTGTGACCACATATAACACACGACACTTATTCAACCTAAGTAACCGACCTGTGAAGCACTGTTATCGTATCTCAATCTTTTAATTATGTCCTGAGTGGACAATCAGAAAAAAACCTTTCGTGGCTGCACCACAATTTGATCACACAACACTGACAATTTGGATTCTTCACTAAAAGTATATGCATTTTTCCGGTTTTATTCGCCCTGAAATTCTAAGGAATCCATCAGTATATCAATAAATCTCAACAACTGCTATGTCAACCATCTTTACAAAACTGGACAAGATGCTCCATGCGGTAAGTATAATAATTGTCTATCAAGATCCCCTGACAGCTCCAATTTAGGGCTTAAATGTTAATGACAGTTTAATCATGAACAGATAGCACGAACACCATTTTTGGTTTATTGTCAGTGGGAGGATGGTAGGGGTCTAGATAATTTGTTCACACTAATTCAGCGTTGCAAAACCTAAAAGAGCGTGATACGAACAAACGTAAACACATGAACACGGTGTTAATCAACGCCGGATTGAAAGAATTGCGCATTTTCAGCGCGCGATTTACATGACCTGCTTTCAAGTCAAACCCACTTAGCTCATTGTTTCCGAAGCGGAGTCTCCAAGGAAGTTCCGCGTGAACTCGTCGACCATTTAATGCCAGCACAATCCAAGTAAACAGAAATCACGCATACATGTAATGAAATAATATTGTAGTAGTATTGGGAAGTAAAACTTCTGGAAAAAACGGACAGAACTTAAAAAGAATTTTAAAAAAAACACAGCCTCATGACAGCAGCGTTGTTCACTTCGACTCCGCAGCACTTTTGACAACGTGAATAATCAGACAGGAATACTGTACATCCAACTCATCGGCAAATCAACAGCGTACTACTGCACCCAAAAACTTCGTGAACATTTACGTCCTCGGCCATAACGGCCACTAGTCTGGTCACACAGTCCACTAGCCCGCGCCGCCGTTCACCTTAACAGCTGCCAGAAATATCTCAGAAAAATGGGCTAAAGGAATAAAATGAGGTTGAACGAGAATGGAAACACTGCGAAAGTAGGAAGATCAGTGAACGTGGCACGACGTTACTTTGAACAACGTTTTTAACCAGGGAGTGCATTGGTCACAGGAGCCCCTAAGCAGGTAGGTGATACCGACCGAATGCCAAAGGTAGAATTGTCGAGGGCTTCACAGTTCGTGATAACGCTGTCGGTCGACCACCCCCTGGTGGTAGTCTCAGTGAATAGGACCAGCTGCGGTAAGCACTCATCTACAACACGAAATACGTGACCCAATCACCGCGTCGGGGTTTTTCTAAATACATGCTGGCGGGAAAATGTCTTCCACACGAAAATCCTGTTTGTTGCCGGAAAAGGCGATCGCAAAACGTGCCTAGTTTGCTTATATGTGACCTCTGAGAATGGTGTCTCTAGAGCAGAAGATAAGCGGATGCACATGGCAAACAAAATAATGTGTTGAAATACATACATCCAACAGTACCACGAAAACAGAAGAGCCCGAGAGCGATAACAGTACGATATCATGGTGATAGTTACAAACTTCTAGGTCACAACAGTACTGCGCAGGTAATGTACTACATATCGTCCAGGTTCTTTTTTGGGGCCGGCCGGACTACAAACCTTTAACAAGTCACTGGGAAGGTTGTCTAAAGGTTAACTACCCTGGAAATAAAAAAGGAATTTCTAACACAAGCAGTCCATGTGAATTTTTTAATAACCTAGAAATAACTTCGGAACTTAAGCTTTCCCGTCGGTTGAAGGGTAATCTACTCTGGTAAAGACTTAGGTGAACCCCAAACCTTAAACAGATTTCTTCTTGTTCGCCTCTTATCAGGCGCAGATAACTTGAGAGTTTGCAACTGTTTATTACAAGGTAACACCGCCAAATCCGCTACTACGCGATCAGCACGTATTTGGACATTTCTAGACAGGCCATTTCTTCTTTAAGACACAGCATCCACTCTTCGACACAAATTCAAAGTAAGAACAAACAGAGAACTTATATAGCACAGTGCGATTCTGCAAGAACACCCTCTTGCTTTTGAGACGACATTTCGTACAATCTTGTCTGGCAAAAATCAGACGGTATTGAATCCTCAGGTCCTTTAGTTTTTCTACCCCAGATAACAGTAGCCTTGTTGAGCCCCTAATAGGAATCCGTTTGGGAACATCTGAACGTATACAGTGCAACGTCCCGATCTTAAGACCATTTATAGACCACGCCTAATCGTCTTGCAATGTACTCTACTCGAAACTATCTTGCCGTAGCAGTCAGATTTGTATGAAACATTGATTTGGATCGCCACGCTGGCAAGGACCTCGGTCCTTCTGGGTACTCTCATAGAGCTGTGCGTCGCATTACTGACGACGTAATAATGCTTAAGAAGTGAGGCACGACCGTACGAACATACAATAGAACTATCAGGCAAGGTGCTTTCAAACAACAGCGCACTTCGATCGCCTAACGGTTTACCGTGACCGGCGACGTATTATCCAATACGGTCGAAAAACATTTGGCATCATTCAAAAGCCTGATGTAGCTTTGAGTACATCCACTGCGCGCAGCAGTGCTCAGAATCAGACGTCAATGTCTTATTCACTGCGCCCTCGGGCTAGGCAAGCCCCTCACTGCCAAGTGAGTCAGACTTTTGAGTCATTGGCTCCGGGTGGGGTCCCCCAAGAAAACCCTGTATCCTGTTGTCTCGCAGGTCAGACTTTTGAGTCAGAGACTCGGAGGTGGGGTCCCTCAAGCCAACCCGCTCCTGCAGCATAAATGACCGAGAAGTATCAGAAGTTACCATCAACCTGACAAACAAATCCATTCAGTTTTACCTTCTTCCTCTACTACTAATTATCCTCATTTCAATCCAAGACAACCGGTATACAGTGACGCTTTTAACAGTCGCACTCTCCAACAAGTAGGTAAGCAAGCTGCTATGAAGAGCACATTCTCCAGTTTGAAACTGGATATGTTGTGTCACCGAACTCACCCTCAAGATCCTAGCAACGTCCTTCAACTTAATTCGCCCATAAATAGTGTTATGGGTCAGCGGTTCTTCTTCAGGGTTCCTGGTGACGATGAAGCCAAAACTCGCAGTCAAGCTGGAGTGAGAGTTGCACTGAGCTATAAGGTAGAAAAGAACCTGCTCGAATGGATCCCAGTGAATGGTCGTCTATTTGTCAACAGATTAAGCACTTCAGATGAAATCTGTCAATACTTTCCAGAAAGACGTTTATTCGTCACATCTGAATACACATCAACGGATAATAGTTCAGATGCGGGTAAGAACGCGTCCTACTATGCCCTCTTCGATGTTCCGAGAAAAATTAAACACTCGGACATCGTTGTGGTCGCCGGTGACATTGCGATAAATGACCAAATCAGAAGCGCGAATATTCCAGCACTCGGTGGAATACCTCGACGTGATGGTGAGGTATGTCCAAAGTCCACGGCGAGTGGATTACGGACAACACCGGCGACTGGATGAACCATCGTGCAACGAAATCGGATGTACGGACTGAGGAATGGAAGACAAAAACGCACGACAGAAGGCGTCAACCATACACACAAACCAGGCAGAAGTGTACACGACGTGTGAGTGAAATAACACCGCTGTGTTGTAGACAAGAATTCCGACTCATAAACGCGAACGCGTGTGGCGCGGGAAAGAGCGAAATGAACAATAAAGACCGTGCTTTACTGAACGAATTTCTTCTACAATATGAATGCACTGTTCGGCCCGCTTAATCCAGACAAGCGGCTGGGAACTACGTTTGTGCGCGGCACAGTGAAGATGGCGACCGGCCATTACAATTACGCGCATCCCACAAACTCTACAGATCGAGTAGCGCATGTCAGTTCAAACGACGGCAATGCGTCATGTGGAGATCACCTTGTGAAATTCAACCATGAACGCAAATTGATCATATTGTACTCAGCCGTCGGGGACGCCACCCCATTCAACACTGCTCTCCACTTTGCAGTAACCAACTTGACTCAGAACATGTCGTAGTTAGTGTCCGCTTTGTTTTACCGTTTAATCAGAGGCCTTCTGCTCATAAACATAAAGCACTCAGTTGAAAACTGAGCGGCGGCAGTACACGAAACGCTTATCAAACAGCACCGACAGGTAAACTGCCCGGGTCACGATAGTGCAATAAACCAGAAGAGCAGAGTAAGGGTCCGAATAGCTGTGCGAACCTCTTGTGGAAAAGTCTATTCCAAGGGAGCATTGCAGATAGGGCAGAAATGGATTTCTGCTGATTCAGCAGAGTTTATGAACAAGCGTCGACCGATCTCCCTAACTCCGAGTATGACAAAGACCACCGTCAAATAAAACGCAAATTTACGAAGAGGTCACATAAGGACTGTTTCGAGCGAAAAAAGAGATGGAGAGGACGTTTTTGTCAGGAAATAACCAGTTGCTGTTTTCCACGGTTCATGGTTGTATTGGTCGTCCGCAAGGTGCTAGTGAAACTATATGTGAGGAAGATGGCTCACGAATTACAGTCCGTCGCAGCAACTTGAAAGATGGGCCGAGCGGTTCAACCGGCCTAAGCCAGCTCATCCAGCTGTGGAGATCCTGTGATTAGTTGACATTCCAGACGATTCTCCTGTAACAGACTATATATTATTGCACATCTTCGAAGCAGTGGACCCATTGGTACCGCACAATCTTTAATTTTCTAGTCGCCGTAGAAACTCTTGAACCCAATAAACTCGACACTCTCAACTATGTTTCTAGTCTGTTTATGAATACATTATAGACCGTACGAATTTCGACGACGTCATTTCAACACTTGAGAAGACATGTGAAACCCCCAAACGGAGTTTCTCAGCATGACCTTCTAGCAGCATGTAAACAAGAAAATGGTCAGATTTTTGATCAGTTCCTTCAAAAGCTGAAGTTATTGCCCAAAGATTGTAAATTCAAATCCGTCACTGTCGAACAAAAGTCAAAACGACGCTATTGGGGACACGTTCATCAGCGGAATGCAGTTTAACAATATACATCAGTGGATCCCGGAGAACAGGTCACCAGACCTACAATCTGCTTTCAAACAGGCTCGATCCATTGAGATGGTCTACAACATCCTCGTTTACTTCAAACAGTTCCTTTTTCCTGCCCCGCTTCAGTTTCAAATTCCGAAGCACTCTCCGAGTATCAGTTTCTTTCTTAACCACCTGGAAAAACTGTGTCGGTAGCTGCCAGTAGTAAGTGTTACATTTGTGGTTATGATCGACATGCACGTTCCAAATATCCTGCGAAGGACGCGGTATGTAACGGATGTAGCTGAAAGGGTTATTATCAAAAAGTATATCGGTCAGTGATACTAACCAGTAACAGAACATTACGTCGGTCGTTACGCCACCACTTTCCGCTATGGCTGTCACGGCACTTCCATTCTTCCTCAAATGCTGTTACTGAAATATCGGTGAATGAAGTGCCTTTGCAAGCTTTACTAAATACCTGCAGTTATAACAGCTACATATGAAGCTCTATCGCCCGGAGATATCGGTGGAGAATTGGAAAAATGTGTAATACAATAATCATGGCTTCGACTAAGTTAACTAGTCGCACACAGGGTCACTCTCATGCTAGTACAAGTCACAAAAATCACTACTATGACCGATACAAGCTTTTGTATGGCCTAACCCATGCGCCGATGTACTCCTAGGCCATGACTTTTTCAAACTTCAGGAAAAAAGTTGAAATTCCTTATAACGGCGAGAAACCAGCATTTTCCTTATGCAGTTTGCATGCAGCCTACGTCAAAATCTCCGTACCGTTTGGAAATTTAGTGTCCAACTACAAACCAATAGCAACCAAATCACGACTTCACTCGGCATGCGATTAAAAGTTCATTTGATCAGGAATCGGGACACATTTGAGGGTAACGTATTATTGAACCTTGGAGTGCTCAGGTATTGCTGACTGCAAACAAACGGTACAGAAAACGAATGACAGATTACAGTCAGATTATTAATCGATACACTAAACTCGACGCCTATCCTTTATCAAAGGTTAACGAGATGATGGACAAAGTCTTTCTGTATTCTATTTTTACTGCCCTGGATTCACAAAGCGCTTGTCATCAAACACCCATTAAGGAGGAGGATAAACCGTATAGGATCTCTAAGGCCTAAGCAAGCCTCAATCAGTTTTACCGTTTTTGAGTGACTGACGGTGTTGCGTGTTTTCAAAAAAGTGATAGACTTATCAAAGGTGAAGGATTGCACATTACATTTGCTAACGTGAACAGTATAATCAGGTGCGATGAGGACGTCGATGATCATAAAAATCTGACAAGATAAGCTGAAAAGCATAGCCTAAAATTCAACGGAAAGAAAGGCGTTATCGCTACTCGAGAGATAAGGCAACTGAGGTGTGAAGTTTCGCACCGACCAATTAAGTCTGATCCGAAAATATTACAACCACATCGTGATTTATCTTTACCACGAGACATCAAATCACGTGTTTTGGGCTTATTCGCTTAATATCCTCCGTGGATCTCTCACTTTTCTGACAAGACTAATCCGCTGGTCTAAAATC
>LOND01003172.1:28286-40450 GCA_014220965.1 Paragonimus kellicotti | reverse complement strand
TAATCCAAAAGGGACCATCTAGCTAACAATATTATACTGTTGCACTTCGTGTAATCCACTAGGGAACCTGTTCTGCATAAGTGTAACTTGGCAAACTCTTCCGCCCCCACGTTGTGTACCAGTCGTTTTATAGTCGCAATGATGTTTACACAGGCAGAACAGGTCGAAGTTTATCACAGCAAGTCGTGGAACACATTTTGAAATGGCTGAAACAACTGATAACACACTATTCACAGATTGGTGAACCGGTTGCTTGCAAATCAATGTAACCGACTGCTAACCAACTCATGACAAGTCACCAAGTTGACCCTATCAGTTCATTCAAGATGGCGGTATGCAAGTGAAGCCCGAAGTTACTGACTTTCTGCGAGGCAACGATTGTCCGAACTTATCAGCGGTTCCTAAATACGGTTGCAGCAACCTGTCGGATGGCCATGGTCCTGAGTAAATAATACTTGGTATGTTTGTAGGCGTGTTTGGTCACTGTCTATCCCCATTTACCTAGACTATAAAACTTGGGTGTTTTGCTTTTGTCAGTGACAGGGGTAAAGTCTAGCAACATACATCTTTATGCTCTGATGGGTGCTGATACCGTTGGCTATACGTTGATAAGATCATCTTGAACAAATTACAGACTACTAAAAGAAAGTCATGTACAGGTACAATTGTAGATCATCCGGTTAATTAGTACAACCAGGTCAGCAAACGGACTGAGCAATATTTCACCATACCCGTCAAAATTCGTTCACCAACATGCGGTTCGAACAAGATCGAGATCCGATGACATAAGTTACGAACGCGCGAGCATAACCAGAAACGACAACCACTCTGTCAAGTTTACGGAACAAATTGCCTTCATCTTTAAGGAATCCTGCGACGTCTTGTTTTATACAATAGAACTGAGCGAACTGAAGTGTTAGTAATAACAGTTTATTTTTGAATTTCGTAATTGTGACCGGGTGATGATATTTTACACGCATTGTTCATTTACAAAAGAACAAGGTTCATCAGAACGCATAGATCCATGATTCCCGAAATGATTACGAAAAACATCATCCGTGTGAAAATGTGACATTTTAGGCGCGTTGAGGTCGATCCCGCACACGTAGTGGTGGTTGAACCCACCATATATGTCCATATGTGTGACGGAATTTTATTAAGACCCCTGGGTAAAGTGAATCGCCTTTGTCCATAATCACTATCCAGACTCACCAGTTAGTAAACACTTCACCCAGTCAACCAACATACAAGTCCAGTCAACTGAAAAACCGACTGCTTCTAATTATTCCATCATTTACATAAGTGCCTCCGCCGCAAGGCAAACATGAATTGGAGACCGTTTTCCACACTACCGTTTCAAGTGTGAGACGGAGTTTCATGTGAACGCAATAAAGTAGTATACCACTAAGAAATCAACAGTTCGATAGAAAAATCACTTGTTTCCTTAGAAAAAACACCGTTGGCGAGCCTCCTTTGTTGACAGCCTGAGCAGTTTTTCTACCTGATAAATTAAATAATGATGAGTAGTTGAAGCTTCGTCAATTTCGTGTTGAATATTGCTCACAGTTGACCGCAGCTTACACATCCCTTGAGGCAATCGAGCAATCCCAATCATACTCACAAGCAAATGTAGCTGACAATTGACCTACGATAATCTAGTCTTGTCTGATGTGTGGACAGTAGGGCAGCGGTTAACACAGTTTCCTCAAGAAGGTGTATCTGAGTTTCTAATCCCAGCACTACTGGCCAGAAGTGATAACATCAAAAAGTCACTCTGGATACGAAAGGTGCGACCAAATGTGGGTGATGTTCAACTGGAAACTCTGACTGAAATAACCTGGCTGTTTTAGGCACGTTCACGCTCAATCTATTTTCCTCCACAACTGGCTCGTCTTCGAACGTCAGAGCTGTTATCGCTTAGTTCCTTTATCTTTGAACACAGTCGGTTTACTTCTACCTAATGGACTGTTCATTCTTACCATTGATTGTCTAGCCACATGGGTTCATCTAGTGTGTGCCACTTATGAAAATATGTTTGTCAAATATTCGAAGTGTTTTCGGATAAGCTAGGGGTCAGGTTGAGCACACATACTAGTACAGTAGCTATTAACTGATGTTGGGTAATTATTTGCAATGTAACCGAGACCGATTGAACGGCCACAATTTCAGGCCAACTTGCGAATAGTCGGTAAGTTGATTTACTGATAGCCTTTCATTCCTGACACAGTCAAACACGATCGAAACTAGCGAGCACGCATAGACTGAGTTTGAACTGTGTAGCAGAGCCCCCAGCCTTGTTGTTATGACCATTTTGGTTTTCGTTTGTGTAAGTCGTGTGCATGGCTTACTGGATCTCTCGCTCACACTTGTTCATGTTGTCTCCTTTTACAGGGTTACCGCTTGAACCCCTAGTTCGGAAGAACGCTGTTTCCCGGTATCTGAACGTTGCACAAAGATGGTTCACGAGGTTAACGAGTAACCAAAGCCAGCACGTTCAGTTTGCATGTTACGGTATGAAGAAGCTTCTGTGTCTGAGGTGAAGTGTTACCAATAGAAACGGCTCGCCTACTGCTAACAAGTTGTTCTAAACTTATCATATTCGTTGCATTTTCTGCAAAGTTTACAGTGACAGAGTTTGGCGTAGATGGGAAAAAAATTAGAGAAACCCCCTAGTTCTCAAAATTTATGGAGGCTGCAAAAACACCCAGCCAGAGAGCAATTCATCTTTGAACTTTAGAGCATCCCCTACTATAAAAATCGTATTAAATTCGAATGCCATGTTCACATCTGACAAGAGAAAGATACCATACGCACTCCAGAATAGAGACAGCTTGATGTACGTGTCAGGTGACCATTAGCTTACCCGGATGAAGTGAAGCCGTACCCCGGTGCCATCATTACCCACAAGTCATTTAAATGGCATATGCTTAATACTGTCCACCTAATCAGTCAGTCAGTATTTCACAAGACATCATAAGTTATTTAAAATCACATGGTAACTGACCAAACTCATAAATATGAGTTGAGTTTGGACTATTGAGTGACGATCTCGTAGAAGAATATGCACTAAGTGGCCCAACAGTAAGCCAATCTTCGACGGCATGAGCACACGCATGAGGCAAGGTGATGGCCATTCGACTGATGCATAAGAAACTACCTGGTAAAATAAACCGAACCAATTAATCCTTCTGGATGACACCATCAATAATTCCATCTACAAGTAAGTACAATTCACCAGTAACATTGTCCACTCACAATCACTGGTTACCACATTATGACAGTGTTGACAGACTGATGAAACTTCATAAGACAGGTTATGTTAATTCACAGCGAAAACACTGACCGTCTCCTTACAACTTCATACTGATTCATTCAGTCTCCCTTCAACTGCTTAAGGCAGGCGATGTTCATTCAGTTGAGAAGGGTGACATATACTGCGAGAGTTAGACGTGAAAGGCAAAGCAAACTAATCGAAGAATGTACTCGACAAAGGTTAACTAAGTCAACACTGCCAAGAAGAATATGCGCGTCAAGAAGGTAGACAGTACATGTGGTTAGCGTCAAGTTGGGGAAGTTGTCGGATACTAAACGGCCTCACGAATCCTTCTTGGTTTTGTCCGTACAGCTTGCATAGTGCGATACTATGGGTTTGTGCTGATAGTAGCAGGCAAGCTATACTGTCTGATTTTATCCAACAGGGTAGAAGGATGGGAAACCTAGTGGCTTATTATTATTCAGGGCGCCCAAATTGAGCAATGTAATCGTTGTAAAAGGGCATTAAGGACTGTGAATGGCAAACACGGTGAGTCAAAGGAAATTGTTGATGTTATTAGGCAACTAGACTGATTTATTCAGACCGGAGATCCTGGTGGTTTTGGGTAATCGTGATGAAAGAATGGTTGCACCTAGAAGTTCAAATTATGGTTAGTAATTTCCGCGTGTTTCTGAACGCTTGACAAAAAGCATTTCGTTCCTACCGTACGGTCACAAGTGACTTTTTCCCCTATAAGTTTAAGAGCATCTCATTCCCGCAGCCGTGTGTACCCTCAGATTGCCTCAGTATTGATTTTCGTCGCCTTCGTTAACCGTATTTCTTATTACCTCAAATGTCTATCGGAATCTATTCTATGTATTTCTACAAACAATTGTCACACGTTTGTTACTCATTTTCCAACTTACATTGGTCAGTCAGAGAGTTTCTTTCCTAATACAATTAGACGCATCAGTTGATCATGTTCTTGTCAAAGAGAACAGCGGGTTTGTCTCGAAGTAGTGTATGCCTATGAGTAGCTAGGACCATCACACGATTGGTTTTTTACCAATTATTTATTGTGAACAACTACGAGGTATATATTCAACTGTATCAAATATATCATTTCTAGTAAAATGAAGTCGCCCATATTTGCACAGTCTCCAACGGTTGAGTCATTTATTCCTCACACCAACTGAGCTTTAACTGCACAGGGCATTGGTTATTGAGATCACCAAAAGTTGAGTGAAACCGCTTGGTGACCAATCAACGAAGTGTCAGGAAATTTGAAGGCCCTGACCTTCTCGTTGGAATATTGATTAAGGGTGGTGTCTTGGTGTAAGCGGATGATCCGGAAGTACCCGGTCCAGGGAAACCTCATATATCAACATCTATGACATGTGATGTCAGTGTTTGCCTGAGCTCCATACTAAGTATGTTTACCTTGCTTTGGCATTTTGTTGATTCACTCTCACCTTTTTTGATACTTTTTTCCTTATTTGGATATTCCACATCACCGTTGTAATGACCGGCAACTCGTTGAAAGTAGGGTTGATAGCTCTTGCAAACGAATGTATTAATGTATTAATACGGGCTAACCTGAAAAATACCTAAGCAGTAATAACAACACTTAAAAATTTAAAAATACGAGCCTCTGCATTGGCGCCATGTGTAATTATCTGTTGATAAAGGAAAGTGGTAAGGCATATATACACTGAAATGTCGTGAGGATCTTAACTAACCTGTTACCCGAAATAACAGCCAGACCAGATGGGGAGCTTATGGTCGCCCTTACAAATTGCATGCCCTGATTCGCTTTGCAATTGATTGCTGAGCACCCTGTTTTCAAACACGTAAGGAATATTTCAGAGAGCCGCAGCAATGCGTACAATACACCAGTCAGAATGAAGAGGAACGGCAGACAAACAGTCAGTAGAAAACCATTTCTTTACCAAAATGAAATCGATCGGAAATTTTTCTTTATCCTCTTCCAGTCGGATTATCACAAACCATCCATTTACGACATGTCAACAATAATATAATAATCAAGGAGAGTATGCTTCCTTGCTGGTTGGCACCTCGTCCTCAATTCCCAGCAGTCGTGGTGAGCTTCGTAGTTACCCAATTTACCAAAATTTATCATTTGTATGTTGAATAACTGTATGCATCCGACTAAACATATGTTCCAGCTGTCTGAAAGCTACTGGGTTTTGCCAGTCTCAGTAAATAATATACATCACAATACTACTATTGAACTGAGATGTTGGTCATCTCCAAGATGTTTGAAACCGGACTCCTTATATTATCAGGATGCAGCTTATTCTGCGACTGATGTTAACTGTCAATCTTTTATTCAAGTAGGTTCTCAACCAACACCAAGAGGTTCCAAAGTCGAATATATCCGTTTTGTCTTTTCTTCCAAACAGTGCTGATTGTTGTAGGTTAGTGTCATTTTTCAAAGTCCAGCGTCTCACAATTTTCATCTGGCGTATAAAAACTTTCCCTAAACCTTTCATTCATTACTGTATTCGATCATGTTATTTATACAGTAATTTTACAGATATATAAGTCGCTCAGTTAATGCAAGTGATCGAACGTCAAACAAACTAATCGCTAATGCTCTTTGTCCAAGCAAATAAGACGAGTTAATTGCGTTTGTCTGACCCAAAATGGAAGACGATGTGGTCCAACTGGAGTCAGTGCATTCAGCGATCCGTTCAGATCAGATTAGATGAACGGCACTCACCCAGGTCGTTGGTGTTCCTCGCTCAACAAGCCAGCTTACGTGGAAAGAACAGGTAGGGGTCGGTGATACAGCTCCCGATCTGCCAGTCAGTGTGGTTATTATTGAGTTGAGATGTTGAGGATAGTTTTTAACCCTGGTTCACTCGTTTTGACGACAGTAACTGAGGTCGGCTATCTCACTTTGTATGATGTATACAAAATAGAAGTAATCACTTAAAACTCGAAAACTATCTAACTGTTGATAAAGTTTTTACGTGTTATTGATGGGTTACAACATAACTGGTTATCTGATCGTAATATGATAATACCAACAAGCTAAAGGTGACAGCCAAATCGCGATCTTTAACATTGTTGTAAGCGGTTGGGTTTTTGGTTATATTAACGATTAGAAGCGACATACATTTTTGTCTGGCATTAGTTGTGCTGTTTTTTTTTTAGGGTTGGAGGGGTTTTCGCGTGGGAGTTGTTGGGGTCATGGGGGGGTTCTGTGTGTTGGGTCGTTGTGTGTTTTTGTTTGGGGGTTTGGTTTTTGGTGGTATGGTTATTTTAGCTGGTGTTGGTTGTTTCGGTTTTGGGTGTTGCTTGTGTGGTCTGTTTGTTGTGCGTTAATGGGTTTGGTGGGTGTGTTGGGGTTTGAGGTGTTTTGGGGTTGGTGTTTTTGGTTTTTTTTCGTTGTTTGTGATGGTTGTGTTATTGTGGCTTGTTATGTGTGTGGTGGGTGGGGGGGATTGGGTGTTTTGCGTTGCGTAATGGCGAGGGTGGTTTTTGGGCTGTGTGTGGGTGTGTCGGTGGTTTTTGGATGGGTGGTTTGGTGGTATGTGGTGTGCGTGTGTTATTTGGTTTGGATCTGTTGGTGTTTTCGTTTGAGTTATTTGGATTTTTTGTCGTAGGGTGTGGTCCGGGGTTTGGTTTGGTTTGGTTGTTTTGGTGGGTTGTGTATGGTTGTATCTCTGCCGTTATAATCCAGGGTATGTTTTGGGTTTGAGGGGGGAAGAAGGTTGTTGTCCGGACCAAAAGTCATAGATTCCTGTGTCCTTCGTGGTTGTGGTGCTGCGTGGCATGGTATTTCGAGTGGTGTGTTTCTGGTGGTCGGTGTAGGTACCGTGTGTTGTGATGTTGTGTCGTTCTATATAATGTTTGGTGTCTAGTTTTGTGCTTTGTGGGGATTGTTTTTTGTATATTGCCTGCTTTAATTATATGATCGTGGTTGGTTATGTTTCGGAGTTTTAAATTGGATAGATATAGTTGGTTTGGGGTGTTGGTGGTTGTTCTGGCGGGGTGGGGGGTGGGGGCGTTTGGGGGTGGTGGGGGGGGGTGGGTGCGTGGTGATGGTTTGTTGGGTTGGTTTGGTTAGGGTGATGGGTTGTGGGTGTTGGGGTGTGTTGTGCTTGTGGTGTGGGTGTGCTGGCATGAGATGAAGATAAGGGATTAAATATACCTGCAGCGTTTCTGGTGATTTCTTACGTGGTTGGTGTGTTTGTCCGTGGTATCGATACTAGTTTATGTTACATCATTTTGAAATCAAGGCTTTTAATTCAGTCGGTTCGTTTTGAAGTCGCGACGCGTACTGGTATAGAGTTGGGCTGGGGGCATGGATAATGTTAGGTCCTAAACACTGTACTGTTGCTCGCGTGAATTTCCATCAAATTAACAGTAAAGTTAGGTGTTGATAATGTGCCAAGGTCGGCTGACTCAAATTACACAATCCCGCTGGGAAACATGTTCTGAGGTTGAAAAACACATTGATTAAATTAGCGGTTGATCTCAGCAGGGACAAATCATAAAAAGTTTCATTCTCAATACTACTACGAGAGCGTTCTCCACTGAATTTGTTTACTTTCAATCGGAAAACTTCAACAGATTTTAAATGATAACTAATGGGATCGTAGTTTAGTCCAGGGCATGGAAAAGTGGCACTTATCCTCCACCTTTTTAAGGAATGCGAACTAAGCCCAAAATGTATCCACCACTCTCTAGTGAGGTGTTTCGCCCCACCCTCCCAACAGCACAACGCGAAACTGTTAGAACAGGGATACGTATCATCACCAACGATTCTCAAAACCAAAACCGGCACAAATGGGCTCGAGCAAACATGTCATCCGAGTCCTGTGGTCATGTCAAAGGAATATTTGAAAAATTAAATCTCGCTTAAACAGGAATGCAAGTGACAATCAAGAACTTCAGCTAGTTTTCCTACCATCGCTGTCGTTCCACTTTGAATGTTCTTGCTCCCGTCTAGTAACAACCATACACATATCAGTCATCGTTTGGTAAGGATGTCAGGTGTTGTTCTCAAACCACAGCAATGCGTTTATAAGCATTAATACACAGACGTTATTTCAAGCTCTCATTGACACTACAGAATTCAAACTTAGCGGTCAACCTCACACGCGGTTACTCTACACATCAAAGCCAGTTCATTCAATTCGTTCCTCATCGCCATTCATCAATGGATCTGGTGTTATACAAGGTATACTCCTGATCGCTTTCTTATTTTCACTTTACATCGCATCTACGTCAGTCGACAATTGCACAGTTGTAATCACCTACGCAGATCTCATGCTTTGTGACATGCAAAACGCCAGAGACGTTTTCTCTGCCTCCGGTAAATCACGTTGATTTGCGAATAACACTTGTCAGAATTCCGCAGTGTTTCTCTAACCTATACCTATGTGAAGACATTATGCTATATAGCCTGTGAAAGAGAATCAATGAATGAAAATTTCTACCGCGTGCCATATCCTTCTTATAAACGATAAACCTTTACTGCGACTGCTTTCTCTTAAACGACTGGAGATAACTTCGAGTAACAACACGATATGGTCACTTCTTGATATTGGTCCATACGTTGTTACAGGAAGGAGAAAGATGTTTATTTATGCGCCCTGATTTATGTGTTCATCGGTGAAAAATTATGTTGGACGGTTTACAGGAACAAAGCAAAAACTGAATGGAACAAAATTTTCAAAAAACTACCACGAGGCTGCTGGCTGCGGTTATATCAGCAAATAGATTCTGTCAGATATGCGTACTGAATGACCTATGGGGCTGAGCTAGATGACGGTTAAGAAACTTCTACTGCAAGTTGTCTGTCACAAATAGGTCGATACATTAATGTTTTAAAGTAGACAACCGATTCAGCTGTGACCATAGAGTTGGACAATGCGTTCCAAGTCTAAAAAGATCTTCAACTGTGAAGCAGTTCTTTTCTTCATAGGTAATTGCCAATCCATTAAGCAGTTTCAGCAAATGACCCCTTTACATGTTCATCCTTGACTGTTTGAAGGAGATGTGCCAGTGAATGACCGGGAATGTGGAATAATCTGCAGGTGGGAATTATGACTCTCTCAAGGGTATCTTTAGGTCATTCAGAAATGATTCAATTTTGTCAGTGTTTTCGGAAAATAGGATTTTCTTTAGCCGCATACTTCTTTCAGTGGTGTCTCTGAACACTCAGTAAGGGCCAAATATTTTTTGAGATAAGGACCACAAGCCTGTATGTTTTTTTATGGTGGAGGCGGATTGTGGAGGTTGAACATAATAGGTGGAACGTTTCACGAATTCTTCTCAGACTTGTTCAGGTTCATTTGTGCCTTTTCAGCCACGGCAGCACAATCTGTAAACAGACTCAATCTGTCTACCCTTATGGTCCCTAGGTCTCTCTCTATTCTGATACGAACAGCTTTGTGTTGCCAAAGTAATAGTCAGTACAATTTTAATGACAAACATGCATGACTTCGCACTTGTTGGCATTAAACCACAAGTCATTTTCTGTTAACTACTGGGTTGAACAGTTTAAGGTGTTCTGTAGGGTTTTAAAATCTTGCTGTCATTCTACGACTCCTATTGAACTTTTTCACCAAAAAGTTCCCAAACTTTTGTTCCATGCCCGGTACTTAAATTTTCTGTCCATTCTACATCAACTGGTTAGTCGATTTATCATAGCCTATGCACTCCTCCACTGAATGTACTGTTCATCAGTTGGTTACCACGATTTTTTTCGAAGATCTTTGCACCTCTTGGAAGATCCCTGAAGTGTCTATTCCGTTAGAATGTCACGCCCTGTAAACAACACGTTGATTTTATTGTTTATCATCAGTTTACAGTGTGCGAACGGTTTTTTGCAAACAACTCATCCCATCTATTCAGATATCTCTTGCCAATCGTAACGCTAGATCCAGGTAAGAACATTTATTTGTGCACACAAAAGGTCTTCCTATTCTGTCATCATTACTTGTGTAGCTCGATTTCCACACAACTCCAAACCTTTTATTTCCGTATTGACCATAACACTGAAACAATCTTTTTTTTGTCGGTGAATGTCGATAGTGGTCGTTCACTAACCTTTCCAGGAAGGTGATGAACATGATTATTGTTGCATGACTTGAGTACAATTAGTTGTGTCCTCGATTTATTGAAGCTGTGAATATGTAAAAGTTGGAACCACATCTCTCGAGGCATATACAGCGTACTGTTGTCTTGATCGGGCACGTTCAGTCAACGAGTATAGGTAAGTCCATTCAAATCCTGAGTCCCAATTGGAATCAAAAATTGATAATCGATGGACGGCCGGACACAAATGAACGTTTCGTTGTCTCGCATTACCTAAGTGACTTAAATAGTAAACGTTAAAACTATAAAAATAGAGATGGGAAATACGGTTTATAATGGAGTGAAATAATGGTTGGTGATAACAACATCAGTGCGGGTTTTTCACCTGTTGTATGTTATCCAATTTGCTCTTAACAAAAAACAGAATGCATATTTCCACTATGTATTCCTGTGCTTAAAATCCATCTTGCAAAATTGCATTCCAGATTATGATCAATTTATCACTCACCTCTTGAACAGCCTCAACGTCACTAAATAGAGCCATTTAGCCTAGACTCAAATGTGGCAATGTTATTTGGGTTTGACTTCAAAGAAATTGTTGATGTTATTAGGCAACTAGACTGATTTATTCAGACCGGAGATCCTGGTGGTTTTGGGTAATCGTGATGAAAGAATGGTTGCACCTAGAAGTTCAAATTATGGTTAGTAATTTCCGCGTGTTTCTGAACGCTTGACAAAAAGCATTTCGTTCCTACCGTACGGTCACAAGTGACTTTTTCCCCTATAAATTTAAGAGCATCTCATTCCCGCAGCCGTGTGTACCCTCAGATTGCCTCAGTATTGATTTTCGTCGCCTTGTTAACCGTATTTCTTATTACCTCAAATGTCTATCGGAATCTATTCTATGTATTTCTACAAACAATTGTCACACGTTTGTTACTCATTTTCCAACTTACATTGGTCAGTCAGAGAGTTTCTTTCCTAATACAATTAGACGCATCAGTTGATCATGTTCTTGTCAAAGAGAACAGCGGGTTTGTCTCGAAGTAGTGTATGCCTATGAGTAGCTAGGACCATCACACGATTGGTTTTTTACCAATTATTTATTGTGAACAACTACGAGGTATATATTCAACTGTATCAAATATATCATTTCTAGTAAAATGAAGTCGCCCATATTTGCACAGTCTCCAACGGTTGAGTCATTTATTCCTCACACCAACTGAGCTTTAACTGCACAGGGCATTGGTTATTGAGATCACCAAAAGTTGAGTGAAACCGCTTGGTGACCAATCAACGAAGTGGTCAGGAAATTTGAAGGCCCTGACCTTCTCGTTGATTGTAGTGGGTGTATTTTACGTGTCCAATACCCGGTCAGGAACCTCATTATCACTCATAACATTGATGTCAGTGGTTTGCCTGAGTCCATACTAAGTATGTTTACCTTGCTTGGCATTTTGTTGATTCACTCTCACCTTTTTTGATACTTTTTTCCTTATTTGGATATTCCACATCACCGTTGTAATGACCGGCAACTCGTTGAAAGTAGGGTTGATAGCTCTTGCAAACGAATGTATTAATGTATTAATACGGGCTAACCTGAAAAATACCTAAGCAGTAATAACAACACTTAAAAATTTAAAAATACGAGCCTCTGCATTGGCGCCATGTGTAATTATCTGTTGATAAAGGAAAGTGGTAAGGCATATATACACTGAAATGTCGTGAGGATCTTAACTAACCTGTTACCCGAAATAACAGCCAGACCAGATGGGGAGCTTATGGTCGCCCTTACAAATTGCATGCCCTGATTCGCTTTGCAAGTGATTGCTGAGCA
>LOND01003171.1:34054-45945 GCA_014220965.1 Paragonimus kellicotti | reverse complement strand
AGCCAGTACTGGCTTCATGCATCGTGCACGTCGATGCTATAGTTGGCGCCCGCCTTCGCCGAATCAGGCCCGGTCTCAAATAGACCACATAGCCGTTAGTTATACGTGGCGGGGTTCCATTCAAGACTGTCGTTCTTATTGGAGCACGTACTTGGATTCAGATCATGCGTTGGTACGTTGCCGTTTTGTTCTTACTTTTGGGCAACGACCCCACCGACAGCAACGATTAGCTGTTGAGAAACTGGCTTTACCATCGGTAAGGCATAATTACCAAACCAGCTTAGAAAGCTGCCTTAGGTACTCACTCCGAAGACCCTAATAGCTGCTGGACTCAAATCTCACAGGCCATTCAGAAAGCAGGTACTGTAGCATGCGGCACAGGGGTACATGGCTAAACAAACATTGGATTTCAGAGAAATCCCTGGAGTTGTTAGAAGCCAGACGGAAGGTTCCTCCTGGTAGTTCACACAAGTCTAGAAGAGATATCCGTAGGAAACTGAAACGTAGTCTAAAGGCTGATCGTGAGGCTTGGTTAGTGGAAAAAGTTAAGGAAATGGAAACCGCATTTGCCTCAGGGAACATCGGTAAACTGTTTAAGCTGATCCGCGCCACCGGTCCCAGGCGACCGTCGGTCAGTGAAGCTATCAGCGAGGTAGATGGTACACTAGTCTGTAATAAGTCCAGAAGGTTAGAGCGTTGGGCAGAACACTTTGAGGGTCAATTTAGTTGGCCTGCTGCTTCTATTGCGTTGCCGCCACAAGACTTGTGATGTAGCACCCTGGTCGGTAGATTTGGAACCACCCACTGAGACTGAGGTTCGCAATTGCCTTTCGGCTCTTAATCGTAATAGGCTGCTGGCCCAGATGATCTCGTGCCGGCACTTTTCAAAGAAGGTGGAGAGGCGTTAGTAGAGGCATTGACTCAGTTGTTTCAACTTGTGGACGACGGAGACCATCCCTCCGTGCTGGGGTCACTCGATAATAGTTCCCATATTTAAGAAAGGAGCCCGGGGCTCTTGCGAAAACCATAGAGGGATTAGTTTGACCCCAGTCATTTCAAGGGTTCTAGCATCAATTATACTTCGTCGACTCACTGCAGTTCGGGAAGTAAACATTAGGGAAGAACAGGCAGGGTTTCGCCCTGGGCGGGGTTGTATAGATCACATTTTTACCCTTCGTCAAATTCTGGAGCAGCGTCATGTGTACCGCCGGCCAACAATCGCCGTATTTCTGGACTATAAAGGTGCGTTTGATTCGGTGGACCGATCTACACTTTTAGAGTCGCTTAAACGTAGGGGTGTACCGACTAAGTATGTGAACATACTGTCGGCGCTTTATTCCCATACTTCAGCTCAGGTTAGGGTTTACGGCGAAGTATCTGACAGTTTCAGCACCAGGAGCGGCGTACGTCAAGGCTGTCCCCTTTCGCCATTTTTGTTCAATTTCGTCATAGACGAAATAATGGAGGACTGTCTGCGGCACTCAAATGATGCCGGCGTGGACCTCCTACCTGGTGAAAGACTGACTGATCTTGATTATGCTGACGATAAGGTATTGCTGTTTGACAACTTTCAAGCGGCACAAACAACACTGGACGCTATTTCGCGTTCTGCTAAGTACTTCGGAATGCGCTTTGCAGCCTCAAAATGCAAAGTGCTTCTGCAAGATTGTTGTGATCACGTAGATTTAATGTTAGATAATGAAGTCATGGAGATTGTTGACCGGTTTGTATACCTGGGAAGCTGCATCAGCGGTGGCGTCGGAGGTGTAGGGAATGAAATAGAAGCGCGTATTTCCAAGGCTAGGGCGGTGTTCGCTAATCTGAGACACCTATGGCGACAGAGAGGTATTTCTCTGAAGCTTAAGGGTCGCGTATATCAGACAACAGTGAGGGCTGTATTACTTTACGGCAGCGAAACGTGGCCACTCAGGGTAGAGGACGTGAACCGTCTCCAGGTATTTGACCACCGATGTCTGCGTTCAATCGCTCGTATCGGGTGGCACCAGCGAGTAAGCAACGAGGAGGTTAGGAAGCGGGTGTTTGGCACTGATTGTCAAACGAGTTCTCTTGTTCAGTCGCTACATTTGCACAGACTAGATGGTTAGGTCATGTACTAAGGATGCCAGCTAGTCGTTTGCCACACCGAGCACTGTTTGCGGACGCTGCGGCCGACTGGCGAGGTGGACAGATGATGACCTGGCGTAGACAAATGAAATCGTTTACGAAGGGGTTGGTCACTGTAGGTCGGGTTCGTCTCCCGGGCTGGGGCCCTCGCGACTCACAGAGTCGGTGGCTTGAGACGTTAGGTGAGATGGCGGCTAATCGAGCTCAGTGGCGTGAATGTTGTCGTTGTTTGGCCGAGTTGTCTGTGAAGTGAGTGCATTTAATGATGCAGGGCAATGAAAATCGTGAGGAAGCTGTTTTTGCTGATGACGCCTTACTTTCACTTACAGCTCGGTTGTTTGTTTGCAAGGTGTAGACACTTTGGCGTTGACTGTTTGACGTAGCTAATTTTCTGAGTAGTTAGGTCACGTCTCGTCACATTCTTTTTTCCTCACTTCCTTCACAGTTTTTGCTTCTTCTTGGCTGTGTTATAGTTACTCATCAGTGTGAACCACTGATGTATTGGTGTCTGTGATGATGATGATGTTAAATGTTTGAGTGTGGACGCAGTTGTTTTTTCGGTCCTTAAGTTTCCTCCATTTCCTTTTTTACTCATTTTTGGTTGTGACTTGCTTTTTTGTTCGTTGTATTGTGGCGGTTTATCATCATGAGAACCACCGCTGTATTAATGGTGGTCTGGGAAGTGACTATTCAGTAAGCCCATCTTTCCCGCCTATTTGCTTGATTGATCCTGAAGTACAGGCTTATCGTGCAGCTCCATGTCGAACGTTTATGCGAAGACGAGTGCTTACCTCAACGATACATGAAAATAAAGTTGGTTATGGCTCAGTCTTAATAACTGCCGTCTGCGGTTCACGCTAAAACTTGAACTTCGATTGCCGTGATTAATCCCGTCAGTGTATAAGTGGCGTGACTGTACTCAACTCGCATATGGTGTATTTTTTCTCGCTCCATCGGACGCCGTTTCGTGTGGAGGCTGGAAGCTTTTGTAGGCTCCGAGTTTGGAATAATAAACTTGCCCGAAAAAGCTGTGTGCAAGCTAAGTAGACGTTATCGGTATCAGTTCTCAACGTCCGAATGAAAACACTTGAGAGGTATGTGCCCAGTGGGGCATGTGGGTGCTACATCAGTTGACAAATGGTACCTAGACTTTGCCTACATCGCTTACACTCTTATAGGACGTTCCATCAACATAACTTCATAGGCAGTTTAACTTGTTCTTCACCTCCAATAGCTTATTATGGGTAGGCATGCGTAAGCGTTATTTGTCTTATCTAATCTCAAACTCTATCGTGCTTAAATCTGAGGGCAGATCGATTGTCAATGCAAAGTCATGACACGAAGTAATTGAAATCACAATCGATGGGGAATAAAGAATTTGGACCAATATGTACTATGCTAGTAAAAGAAAGGAGACAAACCTTTGCCGATTCCCCGCCGCTTACGATTTTGGAACTTGTTTGAGTTTTTTTAATCTCTTCCTTTTTGGATGTAGGTGTGTATATCGACTAAAAACAGCTGTTTCAACAACCGTACTGGCATTCTCACTGCTGACCTCTTCTTGTAACCATATTCTTCAGTCTTTTGTTGACGTTCAGCATTTTTTAATTTCAGGAGGGAGAGCAGGAGAGATCAACAAAGATCAAAATCAATCCCACTTTCTCCGTACCCTTCTGCTAAATCAAGGGCTGTCCATCGGACTATTTTTTTAAAACACATTTGGAGAGCGCAGACAAAGCGCCATGTGGCGAGCATGGATAGAATGTGTAATATCATTACTTACTAAAATAGCGCAAATGCAAGTCATATCAAATGAACTGGCTAACCTAATCTGTCACACTTTTGTCATTCGCTTTTTTTGAAGCACCTCAAACTAGACCACTTCCACCTGCATGCATAAAGCCTGTCATTTGAAAGCATTTCTACATCGTTGTGTTGACAGTTGGTTTGCTGCCTGGTCTTCAGTCTGCACGACGAGACATCTGCAGGTATACACTATGCTGAGTCATGTGTGACCGATATTGTCTTGTTGCGTAAATCAATGGCTGTGAAGTTGAGATTATCAAAGTTGCTACCGGCAACCGCGTTGTTGATGTTTAGCATGGGTATCATTGAGCAATTTACACATGGGCACATTCTCAGTTTTAAGTAATCCCAAAGCACGACGGTTACTTAAGATGCGTTTTCAGGTTATGTCATAGTCCTCATGATATTCAAGAAGCGACAATTGTAGGCTTATTTGACTGTGCGTGTTCAGACGCTTGGTAGCGCTTGAGGGTGCGCACGATGAAACTCCAGCTATGGCAGGCTTCAGCTTACTGCCCATAAATGTATCGCCGTTATATTAAACCTTCAGTGTTCAATAGTGTGGCGGTTATATTCTTTGTCAGCTGGGACTTGATGTCAAGTGTCGAGATTGTCGGTTATAATTAAAGGGGTCCAGACAGAGGCATCTTATGAGACAGCTGACACAGTAGTGCTCACCCTAAGCATGGCGTCGTGACTTATTTGTTGTTATTAAGGGATATATATATATATATATATATATATATATATATATATATACAAAATCACGAGTGGCAAACTTTTCGCAATATGAGTGAAAAAGTGATGCGTAAAGTGAGGGAGAGAAAAAGATGTAGAGGGATAAGATGGTTCAAGCCACAACGATGCACACAGCGCTATTGTTTTCCGTTCTGTGTCATATCAGACAGCGTCCTCAACCAGAGGTGTTCATTGTCCTTCGGACCCCAGCCAGGAGGCCGGGAAGCACCTACTGAAGGCAAGCTTCACAGTGAATGTCTTCATACCCCGAACCTGAGTTATGCGTTGACCACCAGACTGCCATTTCTGCCTCAACCCCCCACTAACAAATGAAACACGACGTGGCAGGCGATGAGTTGGCATTCGTAAGATGTGGTCAAGCAAACAAAACATGCACTAATCGATACGATATGCTTACTCGTAGACCAGTGTGTGGATACCGTTGTCCTATTAGATGGCGACCTCCTGCTGCGAACTTCATTAGTGTCCAGGTTTTTCGGTCATTGTAAATTTCTATTTGTCGTATGTCTTTTGCTCAACCGAGCTTAATCGTATATCACCTTCCCTCTATTTGTTAATGCCTTATGACGCTACAGTTGCTGCTTCAATAAACGCGCTGCGACTACACAACATCGGTATGCGTCGGTGAAGCACCTTCGTGCAGCTCTTACAAAGGCAATGGACAACGTTTTCTATATGAACATCCGATAGATCAAGAGGTTTTCGTAGGGGGTGACCTTTATGGGACAGTTCTCATTTTGAGAATGGCAAGTAATCCGGATTAGATGGTGCATTGTGGATAGGGTTAATCCCTGGTGGCTTACACGTGTTATGTCGATCCTTTTGAATGAGGACTACTCAGAGTTTGGGAACTGACGCCATTCGTGTCTAGGTTGACTTTATCTTTGAAATGCATCAAAAAGAGTACATTCGGGCTGGGGAACTCATTAACGTTCATTGTGACGTTTATCCCGATACCTCAAGTGTCGTAACACTACAAAGTCCCATAATTTGCTTTATTAAAATTAAGCAACTCGAGCATAATGGGCAATTTTCTGGGAGCCTGTAGTCCATTTGTAAGGTCGTTTCCTTATCTGATTTTCGCACTTGATGTCATTGCGTCAATTAATCCAATCTCTTTGGTATTTGGAAGATAGAATAAATGAAGAGACGGCTTACTGTCCAAGGGTTCTATCCCTTCTGGCAAAATCACTGTCGTTTCTAGCGACGGGATATAGAACTAGTACGTTGCAGTTTTCAGTGTTTGCCATCTCAGATACTGATTTGCATGTTGGGACACGACTTATCTAAGGTCTTGTTGTATGATGACGAAATACATAATTGGTATCGTTACATAACTTAAACTATCTAAGCAAAAAGTCAAAGAGACTCGCCCACAAGAAATTACTAAAAACATTCATGTCATCACCGGGATTTTTCCACGTCCATGAATTAAACCGGCATTGTAAAACTTCGTTCGAAAACTGGAGTCCACAGTTTGAAATAGCCAACAACTTTGGTGTTCATGGATCCCTTACTGCTGGATCGTTTGTTTATGTAAACAGTGTGCATCTCATTTCGTGTTCCAGACCTCCTAACTTAATCAATTTGCATTATTTGATTTGCCTTCCTTCAGACTCGTCTGTTATTCACAGTGTTTTATTCTTGGTTAACTTCCACTTAGTCGAACAGCGCCTGTTAACCATTGTTTTCTCCCATTCACCGAAAGCCTTCAGACTTTTACTTACATGTAGTTGAATGTTAACATATACAGTCATCTTAAACTGGAGAGTTGATACGCTATTGTAATGAAAATGATTGTGTTGTTAGAAACACATTTCACTCGTTCAGGGAGTTCGATGCAGTTTAGTGTTGTTGACACCGATTGTTGATCACTCGATTGGGGGTTCAAATTCCGGGTATTGCGGTTGCCCCTGTCTAGGTTTAGGGAACCTGATAGCCTCCAACTCGCTACTCTGTATGTCACATGATATTATTGGACTTGGCAGTATTCACCCCGTATGTGAACTAGTGTATCACATACGGTAAGCGCCCTGTGGTATAATAGCTGAAGATTAGTCAATCGTCCTAGTCTTTCGTAATACATCTTATGCCGTGCTTTGTACAAACTTGGCTTCAAGTTTATCCTTATCGGCACTACCTAACTTCCCGGTTGGAGTTCGAAAGATGAATACCGTTGGCATGAGGAAACATCGCAAGCCGTAATCGGCAGTGGGAGTGTTATACTTGTTATTGTGACTGTCTTACTTTTAACACGTTTTCGAAAGTAGTGACAAACTCCTCATAAACCAGAGCAAACGTTCTCAAGTCACAGGCAGCATGACATTTCCTGTCCTTATCGTTGTGCGTTGTGCTCTACTTTTGTCTGCTTTCGTCTACGTATTCTCTTTGTTAACTGAACCTGATTCGCGATCTTGGATTGACACTCAGTCTGTCCTCTAATTCGCCATTACTTTCCCTGTGAAAATTCAAGAGTGGACAGTTGGGCCAGATTTTCACATCTTGTCTCTTTTAGGGACTCCACACAGACATTATTCAACTACGTATTAATCTCATTACTTTTGGCCTTGTGTTTGCGTTTCGTTTATCTTATCACTTCTGTGCGTTACGACCTTACGGTACTGTCGCAAACATTTGATTGCATCTTGATTGACTGCTCGATCCTGATAACAAATGTGCGGATCTGAATATTTTGGTCCTTCGTTATTTACCCGTACACCAATTTTCCAAACGACAATTTTGAAACGTGCTAGGTTCATTTTGATTGTATGTGCTGCCTTTGAAAAGGTTTGAGCAGAGTCACGTGTATTTATTTTTGGAAGCGAAAATTCAGCGGTTGCCTAAATATTCTTCGAGTCGATTGCTAGTTTACAGTGTTTCTAATAGACGTTGGCTCATAGATTCACACCATTTCCTGTCTGCGTGAATTCATTGCTAGGTAAAACACTCTAAAGCCTCAGTATAACTTCCAAGCGAACGTTTTTGTAGAATTTCCTGGCGGATATCCACTTTTCAACCTTTGGTTTGTTCATCATCATAATGCTGCTGGATGACATGTCAGTTTACGCTTGTGGTGTAAAGGTGAAAACTTAGCTCAACCAGTGAGATTATGTGATGTAATCGAGGTTCTAACCCGTGGCATCTATCATAGGAGTCACTTTCCATCTAACTATGTCGAACTCACTTTTATGATAGATGCTTTATTTAGTTGCTATATTGGTCGTGATAGCATTTGAAATCATGCTGACTTACATGACGTTTACTCTCAAGTCTGCGACCATGATGTTTAAATTTTTCCGGTTTGGTTTCTGTGGAAAAGTAGTGTTTTATGCCTTACGGATTTTGTTCTGCATAGTGCTACCGCACACGTCGAAGCATCTCGTCTCAACGTCACGGATTCTGTTCATTCGAGAAGCGGATCAGCCTTTCAGCAGCTCTCTGGCCTCGTCAATCATTCTGTAAACGAATTCTAACGCCGAAAATGTTTGTGGATTAAATACTAGTCGAAAAACAATACTAAAATGAAACTAACGGTTGGTCGCCAGTAATAGAGTTGACGGATCCACTGTTTCACTGCATTTCCACGTCACGCGCTTGTTAATGTTCTTGGATCATTCTGTGCCTTTCAAACACAGCACAGCGCACACCTTGCTGTTAAGGATCCACTGTAACATGGTAATCTCCCGCATCGATCGCATTCACATTTCTGAATTGTGCATCAACACAGAGGTCAATCTCGTGTATTATTTTGTCTTACCTCTCTTGTTGTGTCAACTCTGTTCGCAGGTATGACGAAAGGCTTCGGATTTGTCGATTTTGCTACCATTCATGAGGCGAAACGCTGGATGGATTTTCAAAAAGTAATGGGCCGGTTGGAGTACCGTGAATACACAGGTTTTCCTTTGTGAGACTTATTTGTCCTTATTTCCTCCTTGGTATCTCCTGTCATATGGCCTTTTGGAAAGATTGGGGTTTGTGCTCTTGGCCTTTACTTAATCTGATTCCTTCTTGTTTTTCAGGGCTTACTTCGAGTACGTCGGCATGAACTGCGCTTGTCTTATAGTGCCCCGCGTCCGCCTGAACAACCGGATTCTTCATTCGCTCCGGGGCTTCTCGGGCCTTCAACATTCATAAACCGATCCGCATCACTTTCTGAAGTATCCACTGGTGATTGGATTTGTTCGAGAGTGCGTACACCGTCTTTTCCCTGATTCTTTTGACTTTTTGTTTCAAATTGTTTGGCTGTTACTAAGAGCCTGTTCGCTCCCTCTGCTGGTCGTTCCCCATTTAGTGCTCTAGCCACAACTTCAGACGGCGGGAACAATGCTATAAGTGTCAGCTACCAAGATCTCAAGTACAGTCCTTGACCAATTCAGTGGATGGTGTTGATCTCATCGGAACTACACCCTGCAATAGTAAGTTCTTACATATGCTTGTGGCTTGCATCCCCCTTGGTGACTATGAGGGATATCTTGGTCTCATCTGACACCTGTTGACAGTTGCCTGCTTGTGTTGTTTTCACCACATTTGCTTCTTATATCCTAACTGTTACGATTAATAATCGTTTATTCGTTTTCGTGCCCTATTTTCGATAACGTAGTTGGTGCGATTTGTCAACTAAGTGGTGCCACACTTACTTTTGTAATCGGGGAAACATTTGAAGCTCCCGTTCATGTTTTATAATATCCTGGTTTTAACTCAGTCGGCTCGGCCCCATTTACTTCTCTTCATATGCAATACGTAGTGGCTCGCTACCGTTCGTTATTTTGCAAATGATTACCTTTTACTTTTGAGTTAACAGTTGCTGCTGCACATTGTCTTATTTTTAATCGGATGATGTGTGAATATTTTATGAAGTCATCAATATTTTCGTTGTATTACAGCAGTTAGATGGGATATGATTTTGGGATGTGACACTCTTCATTTCAATACACTTGAGCTTGAGGTAGTGCATCAGTCGAACTGTCGTTTGCCAAATGCAGCTGTGCGGGCTTCGGCTACCTCGACTGCTGCTGCGTTGGTTGCCTCGGCATACTGCGTGGTGTTATGTCGTTTGTCTTAGAATCCCAACCTTGATCTCATCTCAGTAAGCAGTGCTCATTTGGTAGTCGTCACTAAAAACTGCCTCCACTCCTGAAGTTGTTTCCTTAGGACTAATGGATAAATCCCTGTTGAACGTCGTTTATCTACATATCGATTTTGTGGGCTTAATCGCATCAGTACCGATGAGCGCAGACACACTATTGAAGCTTTCAGGGGAGGCTATGATTGGCGCGTGATAGCTCGCCTAAGTGGAGGCTATTGCAAGACTATGTGTTAATGATTCCTTACCGACTGCATCGGTTACGAAGCGCAACTCCACAAAGCAAAGTTTGGAATAACTCGGGAATGGGCACGATACTAAAATGGGTTTCCACAGACCCGACCTAAACATTCGCATTTCTGAAAATACATGCAAAAGCTGTGCTTGGGAGGAAAGTACCAATGATTACTGTCAGCTGGAATTTGAATGGGTGGTTCATTATTGTGAAGCAGTGCGAAATTCCTGTCAGCATGAGCACTGGTGTGAGCAGAGCATTACCACATTTCGTTTACCCATTATAGCAGTTCGATGCGAGTTCCAAGACTGTTTGCTGGATCAGTGAGACCAACTTCAACTTATTCTGCACGAGGTCGATGAGATGTCCTCTGAGGGGAACAAAAGCATTCATTTCTCTCACTAGCAACAAAGAGCGAAACTTACGTTTAATTGAAGCTCCGTTGTACCTCTCTGTCACAGTGCGAAGGGATGCGTGCAACAGGAATGACCAGACTGATTCCGTGCTTTTGTAAATGTACTTATAATCGGTGCAGCTACGTCGGCGATAGTGGCCAGTTGTAACAATGCCGCTTATCACACAAATTTGAGAGACATCTTAAGATGCTTAGCAGTAGGACACACCACACCAATTAGCACCGTATTCACTTATTTTGAACTCTGTGATCATTTGCAGCATAGTGGAATCAAGAGTGGCATAGTATTCGTGGCTCCACTGCAATGCATTGATAAACATGGATCTTGATCAACTACTAAGCCAGTAGGACTGGCGATTGCGCATTTCGGAACAAATAGTCTATGCTGTTATGATAGACCTTTCGGGTAACAATGTGCTCATTTTGTTAGCCACATTGAACGGCTTTTGTATGTAAGCGATGAACGACAAAGACATGAGAGTATTACCATGAATGTCGTCTACCTATAAAGGACAAAAACTAATTCAGGGTCAACACCATGATTGATTTTCTTCATACACGAGTGGTTGTGTTTGATGTGAGATGCGAATTTTCCAACTGGCTTTGTTACCACTTCATCGAAAGATAAAAGTTTGACTGATGGTAAGCAGGTGTATGGGGCTGTGACGGACATACTCCATATCAGCAGCAGCATGCTCCTATCTTGCTCAGAGCCTTAATGGTTAGAGGTACTTACCACTGGTAGTTGTGTAATGAGTTCACTGAACTAATGTAACGGAACTTATTCGCATATTTTGCCCTTACACCATCACATGCATTGCAGTCAACCACAGTGTATCCGAACAATTTAACATTAGTAAAATGCGCACTAGCCAATGTTTACAATCGGGCATTAGAAAAAGTTGCGGTGGTTGCCTTCGCTAAACCGAGCATAAACCACTTTCGTGGCCTGAAAATTCTGTGTAGAAATACTGTTGCTCCGAAACGAAAGGCTTTTACGTGAAGGATCCTTTCTTATGCTCACTTGCACATCGCTAGTGAACGTCTGCGCTACTGGCAGGATTTCAGCAGTCGAACTGATGCTTTACATAGAAACGTAAAATGCCAAGTGCATCAATGAAATCTGTCAACATTCTCCAGTCGAAAGGTTGTTATGGTTCACCTAGTCAACCGAAGTGGACGAGTCGTAGCGACTCGAACCTAATGAAGGCAACAGAGACCAACACGACGTCCAAGAGAGCTTGAACTAGTACCCAAAAGGGATGCCATGCGTTACAGGTCATGAACCTCATTATTTATGTGTACTATATTGATTAATTGAATGGTCAGAAATTGGTCACCCTGACTGCTCCACTGAGTAAAGTGGGTAGGTGTCGCCTGCCTGGATGGGGTCCTCGTGATCACTCAAACCGCTGGTTAGAGACGCTATCCGAGATGGCGGCGTGTCGCAGTCAATGGCGTACCTGCAT